>JAHWFP010079449.1:13488-33144 GCA_023313725.1 Lithobius niger
TAATAATAATAATAATAATAATAATAATAATAATAATAATAATAATAATAATAATTGTCATTGTTTATTGTCACACTCTGCACGAAATACAATAGTATTTGTATGTGCACAATTTACAAGTTAAAGTTCATTAATAAATGCAAAAAGCAGCAGTGTTAAAACATGTCAGTTTCAAAATATATCATTTTAAAAATAACAATAAAAACATTATATACATTATAACATTAAAAACTATATACAATATTAAAAAAAAAAAACACATAAAAAAATCATGCAAATATACAATTATTGTTTGAGTATATATCTCTTATCCTGTATTTTATGTTGTTTAGTTTCAGGTTTCTCAGTTAATAATAATAATAATGAATTTATTGCAGAAATGACTCGAAGTTTACTTAAAAACTTGTGTGAGTCTACAATATATATATATATTAGTTTACAATCTAACTATATACATTATAAATTAGGACATAAATATGGAAATACATATGGAAATTGTGTGACTTGTATTTATTGTTAGTTACAACACTTTTAAATTCAGTTTGTTAGTTAATTAAATGCTACTTAACATGTCTTTTAAATTTCTTTTAAGTACTTCAAGGTTTTCAAACAATAACATATGTTTTGGTAAATTATTGAAAATGAAAGGTACATAATAAGCCTTATTTCTTTGTCCGTATGTGTTATTCCATTTTGGTATTTTAAATCTCTGTGTTTTCATCCTCAGCCTATCTTGCTTGTGTAGATCATAATTTTTGTAGGTATTTTTATAGTAATTTTTTGTTATGACAATATGGTCTCTTAACTGTTTAACCTTTAATATTTTATTTTCCTTAAAAACCTCCTCAGTTGACTTATTAACTTTTCCGAAAAACATTTTCACTATTTTATTTTGCACTTTCTGTAGTCTGTTTATTAAATATTCTGACGTAAAACCATACAATTCAATTCCATACCTTAGATAACTACCATGCCTCATATACAATCATTTTATTTTTTACATTCATGATATTCTTAAGTTTATACAATCTTGGTTTAATTTTACGCAAGTTACTTATTAAATTAATAATATGTTGTTTAAAATTCCAGTGTGAATCAATGTGAACTCCTAAATACTTTGATGATTGTTTAATTTCTATTTTTTTACATGTATCTTCACAGATGTGTTGATGTTTTCCACTTTTCATGAAGTAACAGTTTTCAGAATGATTTATTATATGTTTCCATTGAACATTTTTCATTTCAGGCACTGTTATGTTTATTTGCACCGTTTTATCTTCGTTGATATAAAGTTCATTTTCCATAAACCATCCGTATAACATGTCAAAATCATATTGTAAGTTATTTACCATGTCTTCATAGTTATAATTTATGGATATCATTACTGTATCATCTGCAAATAGGTAAATTGAGGTTTTAGAAGTGCAATCATTAATATCATTTGCGTATATTAAAAATAATAGTGGTCCCAATACGGAACCTTGGGGAACTCCATTTTTAACTTCATTCAGTTCACTATAATCATTTCCAATTTTCACTGTTGCCTGTCTGTTATTTAAATAACTTTTTATTAAATTGTATATTTTACCCCTTAGTCCTAAGGATTCACATTTTTTTAATAGAATTTCCTGGTCGAACGTGTCAAATGCTTTCTGGAGGTTAATCAATATTGCACCTACATATTTGCCTTCATTTAGTGCTTTCGTTATTATTTCGTTAATTTGTACTAATAAATCTGTTGTACCCTTATGCTTTGTGTAGCCATACTGTAGTTTTGAAAAAAACATTAGTTTTCTCTAGAAATTCTGTTATTTTATTAGCAAAAAACTTCTCAATTATTTTATCAACAATTGACAGCAATGATATTGGTCTGTAATTATCTTTATCCAATTTATTTCCTTTCTTATAAATAGGTCTTAACACTTGTGTTTTCAGTTGTTCTGGCCATATCTCACAATCTATCATTTTATTAATAAGTTTACATACAAACACTGCTGTGTTTTCTTTGGTTTGTTTAAAATGTTCTGTTTTAAACCCATCTCTTCCGGTCGCAGTTGTTTCTTTTAGTTCAGTGATGATTTGGATAATTTCTTTCTCAGTAGCATAATTCACAAACATTGATTTCATATTACCCGTTTTATTATTTTTGGTTTTCCCGTATACATCTTTGTAATGTTTTCCGTGTTTATAGTTGTATAACCTTTTTTCATATTTTTTCTTCAGGTTTGGTACTTGGTTTGAGAAATTATCATTGAATTCATTCCTTACAGTTGCTACGTTTGTTCCATCGAATGTTTTCATTATGGTTTCATCAATATTTTTATTTTTACAATTTTTCCCTGTTATTTCTTTTATGACTTCCCATACTGTCTTGTTTCCTTTTTGTGCCTTTTCTAATTTTGCCTGATAATAGTTTTGTTTACATGTATTAATTTTTTTAGTTATTAAATTTTTCACTTTCCGGTATTGTAACATTTGGTCTTGGTTAATATTTTCTGATTTCTTTATTTGTTTTCATAATTTATTTTTCTTATTGATAAGTTCAACTACTTCTTCAGATATTCATTCTTTTCTACCCTTTATTTTATGTGTTTTGACTATTCTTTCTTTTTTGTTTTTTTTCATAAATTTCAGTAATTTGTTGATTTATTGAATCGTACATTTTATTAGGACAGTCTAATCTATTTAATACATTACATTTTTTTTCATTCATTTCTTGTACAATTTTTTTATGATTGAAATGTATGTGCATCTTTTGTTCTTCTTGTACAGCACTATGCTTTTCTTTTCCTCTATTCCACAACCAACACATTGTCAGGTAATGATCTGCAATTTTTTTTATAAGTGTAGCACCTTTTCCATCCCAATCATTATTTTTTTTTATAAAAATATAATCAATGCAAGACTTTTGTATTGTTATATGTTGTTTTTTAACAATTTCTTCTCTGGTTGGTGAATCTATTACACTTTCAAAGCCTAAACTAGCCATTGTGTTTTCGTACTTATCAATAATATTTTGTTCGTACTTATCTTTATCACTGTCAGCAAGCTTTAATATATCAATATTGATATCACCAATTAGTATTACATTTGCATTACTTTGCCCTTTAATATTTAACAGTTTTTTAATTTCTTTAATAAATTTCTGTTTATCTGTATCTGGTTTCCTGTATGCTGCAAATATTTTAAATTTTTTATTACTATCACAGATAACAATTTTTAATCCATCATTTTGATCTATTTTTATTCTTTTTATTTCCCCCTCCAGCTTAAGATTTTCGTTGATGTATATCATTATTCCACCTCCTCGTGCTGTTTGTTCCCTTGTTACTGCAAAATTTATGAAACCTTCCCATTTGTAATTTTCCACTTCCTTTTCTTTTATGTTTATCTCTGTTAGGACTATTATATCCCATTGTATTTTTGTTTCATTTATATGCCATTGTAATAATTCCCAATTTTTTCTCATGCTTCTTATGTTCACATGAATTATTTTAAAATTAACAAATTAATAATAATAATGATAATAATAACGTTTAATCACTAAGTGGTAGGAATCCAGAAGGAAAACCATTTACTCTGGTCCTAGCCAGGATAAATTAAAAATGAATAAAGGCCCAGTGAGATGGTATTGCAACAAATTCAAGTCTCTGTCCCAACTCAATTCGAAAGTGTTCGACGGAATGCGACTGCACCGCATGCTCAGTCAGAGAATTCCAGGCTGGGACAACTGTCACCGAAAACAAGCTCCACCTACACTCCAGCCTTTCCGCTGGAACCATCAATTTTCGTGAGTGACCACCGGTGGCCAAACAAAGGCAGGGGTCAAAAAAGGGTCAGTCCATTGGCAAAGAACCCTGAACAATCTTATAGGTCAATAGCAGATCGGCTTGAAGTCTACGTAATTCTACGGATTGTAGCCCGACACGTGGTAATCACATGTCATAGGAAAAGATAAGGGTAAACACAGGCGTGGTAAATTTTTAGTAAATATACGCTGAATAGACTCGACCCTATCGATGTCTCCCAATAGAAAAGGACACCATACTGGGCTGTATTACTCCAGCAGAGGACTCGCAAACACCTTGAAAGCCTATATACAGCTTATCTAACCACTCGGTGTAGTGTAAGGAAATACCACCACTCAATTTCCAACTGTGTCTTAGACCGTTTTCCATTCTGTTCTCTATGCTGATGTCAATTCCTTCACCTCTACATGTTTGCAATTCAAACTAAGGTGGTACCGAACATGCGCAGCCGAGCCAAGACTCTGCGAGCAGAGCATGATTGGTAATGCGAGTTGTACATAAAGTTCCAAAGGAATGAGGAATGACAAACTTGACGGACTGATTTCCTTGAAGGGTTATTAATCGCTGCAATTTGAACTGTTAGTAATGGAGGGGAAGTAAATGACAGTGTTGTAGCGTGAAATCTCGGGGAGGGGAGAAATGAATATAAAAATAAAACTATTGGGCTAATGACTCAGGTAATTTTCCACTCCAACACAACTATAAAATTCAAAGTTAACATTTATTAGCCACACGCAAGCTACACAATTTAAAATTCGAAAATGAATGATAACAAAAATTCTCCCAGTGACATACAATTTCAGGCGGATTCATTTAAAATGTCAAAACACAATTTCAAACACTTGCCTGAAAAAGATTTTACATAGTTGAATACAGATGATTCCTCATTCAAACTTGAGACGAAGCAAGGCATCAGTTGAAAGTAGCAAAGTGACTCAACGCGATTTAAAGTTGACTGAAGACGCTGTTCTAGTTCAACTGTCTTGGACAATACGTCGAGAATAGGAATCGTCCAACTCAATACTTTTCCCATATTAAGCTTTAGAGACATTATGTGGACGCTCCCTAGCACTCGTTCATAACTCCCAAAGAATAAGTTTCTTAACAGTGCCCACTCCTCCCTTGAATACAAGATGGAGGAAGCTGAAAACAACTTAATTCATTTTCTTAACACTACTGTGATTATAAATCCCGGACGTTTAATAGAATTGGCACATTTTCGCAAGCATATGCACACTAACAACTCAATAAACTTTGCTTCATTTATTGACCCTATTCACAAAAAATGTGGTGATTAATGAAATCTGTCATATCTACACCCACAGGACTGATAAAAACTCCTTGCAGGCGAAATAGAGTAAACCTTGCATACATACGTATTGTGTCGCAGAGTATCTTGAGTCCTGCAAGTATTTTGTGAGCGGCTATGCCTTCGTGGATGGGGTGGCTTTAATCGATGGCCGCCATTGTTTTTGTAACGATCTTGGATATCAACAAGGCACTCTGCTACTGAAAACGTACAATCGATTATCTGTGTTCGGTCTGTGGAGAACTCAAAATAGGTCGCGGACACTATAGAAAATTATTGTTTTCCAATTCATCTCCTTAGCAAATTAGTCGATCACCAAAAGATTCTACAGCCCCAATCCAATAAACCTAAATCAACGAAATTTCTCTTAATACCATACTTTCCAGGTGCCACTGAAATGCTGAAAAAAAACTCTTAGTCTCTTGTTGGATTACTTTGGTCTCGTCCAGCCACTCCAACTTAAAATGTCTCACCATGCCAAGCAATATAGTAGATCATAAGTAGTAACTCGAAACTTACCATAATTTGGTTTATCAGATTCCGTGTGGAGGAACCTTCATGTAAGGAATGACGAGATTCTGACAAAATGACTGTCTTCTCATAAATCAAACTTAAAGTATAGTTACAAACAAAAACGTCAAGTGTGCCGTAAAAAAATGGGGGATACATGATTGAATTTTCACTTGTTAAAATGAACACGGATAAAAAATGATGATTTTTAATTGAAATAATAAAATGTACAATTGAGAAAATCCCATCTGTTTAGGCGCTGTTGTGCTTTACGTTTGGAATATATGATTGGTAAAGCACAACAGCGCCTAAACAGATGGAATTTTCTCAATTGTACATTTTATTATTTCAATTAAAAATCATCATTTTTTATCCGTGTTCATTTTAACAACTGAAAATTCAATCATATATCCCCCTTTTTTACGGCACACTTCACGTTTTTGTTTGTAATCCGTGTACCTTGTTTTACGGCTATGGCGTCGCGCTACAAAGGTTTATGCATGCAGTCGATTGTTGCTGGCCACTTTGAAACAATTCAACTCATCTCTGAAAGCCTGCATCTGCGAAATAAATACGCAATTCTATCGTTTTTAGCTGCCAGTTTCGAAGCCTCGAAATTCAAACGCAGCTTAGTTTGGTTTAAAAATATATGCGTTTAGCTGAAACACTGATTCTTTCACATATATTTATTAGAGCCGTGGCCCGAATTAAGCCGTACGCCCTGCTAAGCATATATACTATACATACCGAATCTCAAACAAAATAACTCATTACCCAATCGACAAACTAAACTAAATGCAAAGGGATCCTCTCAACACCACACACACATGCCTGCAGCTCTGTCCACACGCCCACCTTCTCATTTCACTGTTCATTTTACCGTTCAACAATCAACTTTTTAGCAAAGACATAACACGTGGACGAAGAATGAATCTGGAGTTCGCTGAGTGGCATTATTCCCTACATACAATGGTTAAAACAATCAAAATGATCGTTTAGGTTCCCGTAACTCTGGAATGGATCGACCAATTGAAAAAGTGGTCCCTGTAAGGTTAAAGCTCAGGGAAATTTCTGGCTCAGATCATGTTTCAGATTTTAGGTAGGTGCAGTAGTTTTTTCTGAAACCGTGTCAGCCAAGAAGCAGAACAACAACAAGAAGTGAACAGTTTTCAAATTTACGTGTGGCTTCCTACGTTTACTCTTGCACGGAATTGCATAAAAGTTGGTGTAAAGGTTGGAAAAGTTGCTATCTACTATCTGGCCAAGTTTGGTCGAAATATATTGAATAGAAACGAAGAAATTAATAGTTTTAGTCATGGCAAACAATCGCGGAAACAATTCAACTAGCTTCCCGAAGCCCGTATTGAAAAAGTAAGTAAGTCACTTGGTCATGTCGGCCGCCCAATTTTGAGGTTTCAAAATTTTAAGACTTCGCACCCAACGGTTTAAGGAAAAATCAGGACCATTTAATTTTTGGTTCTCCACAACTAGCTAGCTAACTGAAACAACGACAATGTTACTTTACCGGCACCCAACCATTGTTGCATTTGTTCGAGTGAGCTACAATCCGGTATTGTGCGCCTCGCCTATTGTTACCCCATTGTTACATGTTGCAGCATTGTAACATTTTGACATTGTTAGCCGCTCCGCCGCCGCCGCCGCCTATCCAATTTTCTGAAAATCTCGTGCGCAAACGAACTCTAATATTACTAACAAAAACGTCAAGTGTGCCTTAAAATAGGGGGTTATATGATTGAAGTTTCACTTTACTTGTTAAAATGTACACGGATAAAATTTGGATGATTTTTAATTGAAATAATCAAATGTACAATTGAGAAAATTGCATCTGTTTAAGTGCTGTTGTGCTTTACGTTTTAAATATATGTAGGTACTTAAAGCACAACAACACTTAAACAGATGCAATTTTCTCAATTGTACATTTGATTATTTCAATTAAAAATCATCCAAATTTTATCCGTGTACATTTTAACAAGTAAAGTGAAACTTCAATCATATAACCCCCTTTTTTTACGGCACACTTGACGTTTTTGTTAGTAATCGGTGTACCTTTTGTACGGCTATGGCGTCGGCCTACAAAGGTTTATGTATGCATTGTTGCTGGCCACTTAGAAACAATTCAACTCACCTCTGAAGGCCTGCATTTACGAAATAAATACGCCATTCTATCGTTTCTAGCTGCCAATTCTAGGCCAGTTAACAACGTGGCTTAGTTTGGTTAAAATCTATATGCGTTAGGTGAAACACGGATTCTTTCAAAAAAGGGTTTAACGAGCGTTAACCACTCCTGGTTATCTGCCCGAAGCCCTAATGCCCTATGTCTGCAACAGCCAGATTCCTAGGTGGTCACATTCTTCAACAATGAACTTTTTAGCATAGACATAACACGTGCACGAAGAATGGATCTGGAGTTTGCTGAGTGGCATTGTTCCCGAATTACAATGGTTAAAACAATGTAAAACAATCAAAATGATCGTTCAGGGACCCGTAACTCCGGAATGGATGGACCAAACGAAAAAGTCGTCTCTCTAAGGATGAAGCCCAGGGAAATTTCTGGCTAAGATCATGTTTCAGATTTTAGGTAGGTGCAGTAGTTTTTTCTGAAACCGTGTCACAAAGAAGAAGAAGAAGAACAACAACAAGTGAACAGTTTTCAAATTTCCGTGTAGCTCCCTACTTTTACTCTTGCACGGAATTGCAAAAAATTGGTGTAAACTGTTAGGAAAAGTTGCTATCTGCTATCTGGCCAAGTTTGGTCGAAATATATTGAATAGAAACGGAGAAATTAATAGTTTTAGTTTTGCTGGAGAGAGGACTTCAATGATATATACAGGGTGGGGCAGAAAGAACGGAACACCCCAGGCAATTCCAGCTGATTGATACTAGAGCAGTGAAACCTTGCATGGTATGAAGGTGAATAGGGGTCCTACGAATCATGTATTCAGCACTGACTTTGACATAGTCTTTCAAGGTCATCGAACATCTAACTTTTAAACCATGCTTTGTAGAACCTATGTTTAAATTTGAAACTTGTAGACATTGGCAAGGCATGACCACAGCAAAACATGGAACGAAAATCGGATTATTCGTTTATGAGATATGGGTATTACAAGTAATATGCTGTCGTGCAGCTTCAGTGGCTTCCCTGCCAAACAGTTTGAGAAAAAAACGTAAAGTGGTCGTCAATAACGTGTGACGTCTTCTAGGGGAAGAGTAGACAAACAGCAGCTACCATGCTAACGACTCCACACATTACATTAGCCGAAGAAGGGGTCATTCTTTTGAACGCCAAGGTCAATAATTGAAAGGGCATACGGTGATAGCTTGTGTGTGGCTTCTCAACGACTTTTAATAGGCTACTTTTATTCACGCTGCTGTTCTGTGAAGCCATCCTCGAATTAAAGCCGGACTACTTTTTTCCTAACCAGCATTGCAACATGTAACTAACTGAGGATAAGCAGAGAAGCCTACGGGCAGCAGTTTCCTATGTTGCTTTAGGATCGTTGATAAATTGAACAAAAGTCTTAACAAAAATACAAAAGTACCACGCAACAATACTGCTGGAAAGCACGCATAGTAACCATTGTACTCCCAATGGTGTTAGCGATAATGACCTTATAGCCTGCTGGTAAGGTCATCCATCCGATGACACTAATAACAGACGAAAAAAAGGGAGATAACGTTGGTGCATCGGTTGCCGACAACTGCACCTGGGCAAATAACAGACCACTGGTTAGCACATTCCCTCAGTGTAAAAAGTGTTCAAAATGTCCCCCCTCCGCTCCAATGCATAATCTTGCACGATGTTCGGTGCTAGCGTGAACTGCAGCGAGCTGTTCTGGACTAATAGCAGCACAAGCTTCGTGAATTCGTCCCTCCAAATCAGCGACATCAGCAGGTTGGGTCAGGTACACTTTCTCCTTTAGGTATCCCCACGAGAAGAAGTCGAGTGGACTGAGGTCAGGGGAACGTGCAGGCTACCCGACCGGTCCACCACGTCCAATCCAATAGCCTGGAAAGACTTCATCGAGATGTTCCCTCACAATAGCTGCAAAGTGTGGGAGAGCACCATTATGCTGGTACCATAGTTGTCGACGTGCTGCAAGTGGTAATTCGTCCACGAACTCTTCCAAAATCCCGTCCAGTATCAGTTGTTTGTACCTAACACCATAAAGAGTGCCCTGGTAGTTTTAGTTTTGCTGGAGAGAGGACTTCAATCATATATATACACGGCTATCGCCGTGCATGATGATTAAAATCCTCTCTCCAGCAAAACTAAAACTATTAATTTCTCCGTTTCTATTCAATATATTTCGACCAAACTTGGCCAGACAGTAGATAGCAACTTTTCCAAACTTTACACCAACTTTTATGCAATTCCGTGCAAGAGTAAACGTAGGAAACCGCACGTAAATTTGAAAACTGTTCACTTCTTGGTGTTGTTGTTCTGCTTCTTGGCTGACACGGTTTCAGAAAAAAACTACTGCACCTACCTAAAATCTGAAACATGATCTGAGCCAGAAATTACCGTGGGCTTCAACCTTACAGGGACCACTTTTTCAATTGGTCGATCCATTCCGGAGTTACGGGACCCTAAACGATCATTTTTATTGTTTTACATTGTTTTAACCATTGTATTTAGGGAACAATGCCACTCAGCAAACTCCAGATTAATTCTTTGTCCACGTGTTATATCTTTGCTAAAAAGTTGATTGTTGAACGGTATATCTTGGGAGAAGCTGGTAGGGGTGTGACACTCCTCCAGCGCGTGGTAAACCGGCCTACACCGGTGGCATGTGCTACGCCGCTTGGTCCCTGGGAGTGGTGCCCGGATGTGAGAGTCGTTTTTGCACAGACTGCTGTTGGGTGCAATATATTTTGTGATGCGTCTTATTGTGTGCAGGAGCAAGTTGTAGGAATAGGTGTTGTTGTCCCATCCTTAAAGGTTGCGGTAAAGTGGTTTGTGTCGTCTGTTAGATCTAGTATGTTGTGTGAGCTGTTAGCAATCTCGGTCGCGCTTGATGTGGCGATAGATCTGCAGCTGCCTATGTTTTCGTTGCATACTGACTCGCTTTCAAGTCTCAAGCTCCTTCGATCTTCATGCGAGCAGCTGGTAGTGAGTGACCCCTTGGTTTTCTCCATTCTTTGGAAATTTTGGATTGCGCTGCGCTCCAGTGTGGTGTCGTTTCGGTGGACAAAGGGTCATTGTGGCACTCAAGGGAATGTGCTAGCTGACGGACTGGCGCGGGAGGCGGTGAGGAGGGACTGCGAAGAAGTTCTCCTGGCTCTTTCAGCACGTGTGCGGTTGTGGTCGTGGCGGATGTGGCAGAAGGCATGGGACACGATGCATGTTGCTAGGGACTTTTACGCCTTGCAGCCTGCCTCGTGGACTGTTGTGGACAAGTTGAGCTACAGAGATGCAAAGCTGGTTTCCAGGCTGCGCACGGGCCATACACTCCTCCGTTCACATCGGTTTCGGTTTGGGTGGGTAAGGGCGTGTCGGGTGGAGAAAACGCCAGAACATGTGCTGCTTCGATGCAGACAGTATGCTACCCAGCACCGGATGTTGGCATCTTAGGTGGGACCCGCAACGCTGCAGGAGTTCTTGTCACTCACGCAAGGGAAAGCACCATTAATCAAGCTACGGACTGTTGCTAGGTTCTGTGTGTGTGCAGGTATTGAAGTGTTAAGGGGTATGCAGTGCAGTGCTTAGTGGTCATTCTGGTGACCAAGAGATGGTAGTTTGTGCCTGGTGAAACTTTCCTTTAGTGGCTGTTTATGGTGGAGTGTGGTAGGATAAGGTTTTCGTGTTGTGTTGTGGCTATGTATTTGTAGTTTGGAAAAGGCGTACGGCCGAGGGCCAAGGCCTTGAATAAATCATTCGAAAGAATCAGTGTTTCAGCTAAACGCATATATTTTTAAACCAAACTAAGCTGCGTTGTGAATTTCGAGGCCTTCGATTTTGTACAACAACAACAACAACAACAACCACAAAAAACGTGGTTATTATCGGTTGGTCGGTTGATCGTGTTGTTATTGTCGGTTAGGTTAGGAACCGGCTTCGGCATTTCACTTGAGGTAATGAACTGGTTGGGGTTTGGCGTTTCACTTGCCGGACTTTCGCCCAGTTTCATGCTTTCTGGCGCAGCGCGGTGCTAACTTTGGACCTTCACCACGGCCAAACGGTGCGTTTTCCCCCAAAAATGGAAGAGGAAAACATTAATCAGCAGGTAATTCTTAGTCCATTAAAAAAAATCGGACGAGAGCCCACTTTCTTCCCATGTTCCCTTTACGCACATGGCCCGAAATTCGAAAAAAAAGGAAAAAGACCTACCTTTAATTTTCGCGGAAGGCACTACAAATTGGTCCCAAATTGCGGAAACTCGTTAAATCATCATTAACATAACCTAACCAATTAACTGCCCCAGTATGAAATGCCAAACCCCAACCAGTTAACTACCTCAGTATGAAATGCAAAACCCCACACTTACCTAACCTGACCTAACTGACAATAACAACAAAACCACACAAAACCACACGATACTGACAATAACAACCCGCCTACCCAATAGAGAGCTTTGTCTTTCGTCTATGAAAATAATAATGTTGCGATTTTTTGCATAAGCAGTTTATGTATTTCTTTATGAAATTCTTGCACGAAACTGACAATAGCAACCCGCCTATCGGAACTGTTTACAAAAAAATATATAAGGTGCCCTTCCGGCCCGGCATGGTAAGGATTTTAATCTTTCTTACCTTTTTTTTTTGTTTTTAAGGTTCCTCAGATCGTGAAAAACTCGTTAAAAAATTAAAACTGAAATTTTGAATTAAAATGCAAAACTACCTGGTGACGTGGCGAACCGAAAAATTAACGGCGGCGGGCAGCGGCAGCGTGCCGAAATTATTTTTGAAGAGCAACGGCGTGCGGACTATTGGGAAAATCATCGGCGGGAATAAATGTTGATCCTAACGTAAATTCCACAATGCCAATTGTAGCATAATACACACACTCGAATACAATTTTTACGTTCGGAGTAGTCCCACTTACGTTTCATAATAAGTATTCACTAGTTTGTTAGTCCAGGTGGTCTAGAGTTCTGTCCAATTATGGACCAGAGTCGGATCGACAACGACAGCCATGTTGATATAAGAGATAACAAATACACGACGCAACAAAGAACACAACTGACGTCAGAGTCGGCGCATGCGCAGTCCAATTTATTTAGGAAAAGCTGTCTTGGAAAAGCCACCTACATTAAAGGCCGTATCGTATCAGACCAAAATAGGCAACTAAAATCAACAATTGACATAGAAGCAAGCGCAAGTTTGCTAGGTGCTGCCATCTCCACACCAATCGGCGAAATTTCAAATTAACCGACGATGGTGCCAAATTCTGCCAACCGATGACGCCACATGGCAAACTTATCGCGTAGGTATTTGTTTCGCTTTCTAACGGAACATTGTGGTAGGTAAAGATGATACGGCCTTTACTGTCGGTGGCCTTTACTGTCGGTGGCCATGTCTTGGGTGATGCGGAGTCATACCAAGCCGACTTCGCTTGCAAGCATAGGAGCTGGATTAGGTAAACACACGGATTACAAACAAAAACGCCGTAAAAAAGGGGGATATATGATTGAATTTTCACTTGTTAAAATGAACACGGATAAAAATTGATGATTTTTAATTGAAATAATAAAAAGTACAATTGAGAAAATTCCGTCTGTTTAGGTGCTGTTGTGCTTTACCAATCATATATTAAAAACGTAAAGCACAACAGCATCTAACCAGATGGAATTTTCTCAATTGTACATTTTATTATTTCAATTAAAAATCATCAATTTTTATCCGTGTTCATTTTAACAAGTGAAAATTCAATCATATATCCCCCTTTTTTATTTCACACTTGACGTTTTTGTTTGTAATTTATTTTAGATAAGTTACAATTAAAATGTATCACTTTGATTTAATTGTGAAACGGGAACAATAAGATACCGAGTCTGCATTGTTACTCGGCTATTGAGGACAGTTATTTTGATAATAGATGGCGTGTCCCCAACGTTCACGAAAATGGCATTACAAATGATTGAAATCTTTGGATTTAAAACATCCCCAAATGTCAAACCATAAAAGGCACCTATTGGAGTCAAACGTAAACTGCGTGTCAAATTTCAAGCATTTCTGTCGCATAAATTATTTTATTTGAGTGGAATATGTAGTAGCTAGCATGAAGTCAACGATGTTGAGGTACCTTTTTCGTATTGGAATCCTTTATGCACAGCTCTGAAACAGGACTTTCTGTTGTCTACTCGGTAAACCCCGTCGATCTATACAATTTCCAAAGCTTTCTGTCGCATTAATATTTAGCATTCAATACCAGATAACGCCGGTTTAATGTCTCGGGTAAGAGAAGCAGTAGCTAGCTTTCGCCCAAATACTGTTGTTGTTGTTGTTTTATTTACAGAGCTTAACCCATTGGGTCACCAGCCCCTGCAACAAAACAATTCTACACAATAAATATCTAGCTACAACAACCTAATAACAAATATGTCCATGGTTACAAAACTATTTACAAAAACCTTCAAGACATTGAACAGAACTTCACCACTGAGCGTAAATTATTGCTGTTAAACTGCCCCGCATGCGGCGAAACACCAAGAACTACTAGGAGTGTCGAGGCACGGAAAAGTGAAAGTCGCTGCTGGCTGAACAATACGCACTCCATCAGAAAATGCTCCACTGTTTCCGCCCCCAACCCACACATGCATAGAGGGTTTACCCGGTCGTCCAACTTCGACTCAAAGCCATTAAGATTTGCTTGTCCAAGCCTCAATTTAGAAAGCAAAGTTGACTCTGATTTTGGTAGTCTGTCGAGCTCTTTCGGGACTGACACTGACGGATGTAGATTGAACAAGTGCCTGCCTCTGCAATCCTCAAACCACGCATCCTCCCACCACTGCAGCATAGCTATTTTCTGAGAGTCCTTGAAATCCCGATAATCAAGCACAACATCCACCGCTGATGAAAGGCCCTGGCTACACCGTGAAAGATCATCTGCTACTACATTGCCAGGAACCATGCTGTGGCCGGGGACCCAAGCTAAGGAGACCAACACACCACGCTGCATAGCACCGATGAGTTTAACACCAATGTCAATCACAAACGGGTGCAGTAACCCCTGCCCACATAGACCAGCATGGAGAAAGCAAAGCGCATCTTGCGAGTCCGACCTGATTGCCAAGTTGTATGTGCACAAGGCCAAGCCGTGGTCCACAGCAAGAGACAACCCAGCCAATTCAGCCAGCATTACACTGGGAATATCTGCCACACAATGGTGGTATCCTATTTCAAGTCCGGAACCCAAATTCCTACACACCCTCGTCCCCTATTATACGATGCATCACAAAAAACTTGTAGCCAGCCAACATTCTTCTCCACTTCACAAAGCCTTCCATTCCCTTGTGTGCATGATTGGATATCCACCAACGAAGCTGCTTCAGCCAGGATCCATGGGGGAATCGGGGAATGGATTTGTTTGACATTATAGAATTGCAGGCCCATCCTACGTGCAGACAACACTACTCTACCCGCGACACCTAAGAAGGACAACATCTTGTCAGAGAGGAGAACGGAGTCCTTAAGGATCTTTGCCACCGGGTCGTTCCCCCCCACGACTTACATTCCTGAGAAACAACCGCAAAAGTTGCGCCTGTGCCCTGTGCACTAAAGGAACCACCCCCGCTTCTACGTGCAGAGCCGAAATTGCAGTCTTGAGCTGACACCCAACCACCGTGCGAAGACATGTGTTCACACTTCCCTGCAAGTCCGTCAACCTTCTCTCTTGTCCTGAGGCCAGGAACGGCAACCGGTAATCAGTCATGGCTTGGATGTAAGATTCAAACACCTTACGAAGAAGAAGCCGACATGCACCACCCAGCCTCTGCAGGATCCTCGAGCGTGCTACAACCTCATTCTTCAATTCGCGAACCTCTCTTGTCCAATATAGGTTTGAGCTTAGCCACACCCCTAAGTACTTTGCCTCGCGCCCAAATACTGAAAAGGGTTTAAGGGTTAAAGGGTTTAACGAGCGTTAACCACTCCTGGTCATCTGCCCGAAGCCCTAAGGCCCTATGTCTGCAACACTGAAAATACTGAAAATGAACAACAACAATTGAACAACAACAATCAGACGGCAATAATTATACACCATGAATCCGACAATCTGAACTTGATAGGCGAAGCGTTTGCGCGCTTCTAGATATAAACTAATTCGTAAAAAGGATGAATGCTTCCTTTTCACGTTACCTCAAAGTGCGGGTCAATTGTTGACTCACAGCATCATTGTTAGTATTTGTTTGGTTTTTAAGTAGTGCCTTGCGGCTGGCGTTTGCTGATTGGCATTATTGCCTAATAACAATGTTTAAAACAATGTAAAACAATAAAACTGATCGTTCAGGGTCCCGTAACTCCGAAATTAGTAGACCAATTAAAATTTATATTTCTATAAAGGGCACATCTCCGGAAGAAGCTCTTTAAAATGAGCTAAGAACCAGCTTCTAGGACAAATGGGTTAGTCTGTAGAGACCATTATATAATCGTGTCCAAATAACAACAAGAAGTCCAAGTCAAAAATGAAACTCACGATTCCAGCTCAAGTCCAGCTCAAGTCTCCGAAGTGACCAATCGGAAATTAATAAAAGTTGGTTTGGTACACGTGTTCACCAAGTCCAACAAAGCTTGTATGGTAAATTTTAGTGGAAAATATTAAAAAGCAGCGGAGAAATTAAGCATCCAAATTAAGCATGGGAGACTGAGGTCAAGCCTTAGGGTTGAGTTCAAGGGTGTACGCATATTGGGGCACTTGTCTCAAGTGCCCCTGCCCTGTTACTTGTCCCAAGTGCCCCTGCCCATCTACCCAAAATTCAGTTTTTTTAAACTCTAGATGCCCTTTTTATTTCTGCCCTTGCTTCCCCATTGGGGAGTCAGGAAAGTGGGGGCACAAGAAAAACGGCCCTGGGGGCAACAAAACGGTCCACAGGCAAAATACAAAAGTAGCAAGCAATTCCTTCCCCCCCACATACCAAAGAAAAATATTTTTTTTTGGGGGGGGGGGGGGGGGGGGAATTGCTTGCTACTTATGTACTTTGCACCTAGGCAAAACAAAACGGTCAAAAGGCAAAGAAAAAAAGTAGTGGACAAAATTTTGGACGAAAAACGGTCTTGGCGATAACATAACGGCCCAGGGGCCAAGTATAGAGTAGCAAAAGCAACTCCCCCCCCCTTCCCAAAGGAAATTTTTTTGGGAGGGGGGAGGTTTGCTTGCTACTTTTATACTTTGCCCTAGGTCGTTTTGTTGTCCTCGGGGCCGTTTTTTGTTCCCCCACTCCCTGACTCGCCGACAAGGAAGCAAGGGCAGGAAAACAAGAGCATCTGCAGAGTTAAACAAAGGGGATTTTGGGTAAAGGGGCGGGGGAAACGCGTTCCCCACTGTGCGTCCGCCCTTGAACTCATTCCTAATTAGCAATGACATCTTAGCCAATTCACCGATTCAGTGTTTCGTTCAAGATCAAACAACAAGCTTAAACGAACAAGCCGCAGATTGCTATTTGTTTGCGTATAGTCCTACGTGACTAAGAAACGTACAAACTAGGGAAATCATTCACATTTTAAGTCTAAGCTAGTTCTGACCGTGTCAATTACACTGGCGTAACGGCTAATTGGGCTACGTCAAATGTGAAAATTATGAATGAGCAAATTTATAGACATAAAATTCCTCCAGATAGAAAAGATAGAGGGGACGATTAAACCGTCCAATCCTTCGTTCGTTCACAGTTCTATTAAAGCTGTGATATCCACCCAAAACCAAAACTGGTATAAGAGAAGCCGCCAAGTTTAAAAAAAGGGTCGTCCCATCAAAGTAGTGATATCATTCAACCAGAGAAAGGTCTCCAAGGTTAATCCTGTTAGCCAAGTTAATCGCACCTAATAATACTTTGGGCGTTAAATGAAAACTTGAAGATTGCTACCGCCAGTAGCAATGTTCTAATTTTCATTTAACTTTCGAACTATTAGTAGGTGCGAATAACTTGGCTAACAGGATTAACCTTGGAGGCCTTTCTCTTCTCTTATACCAGTTTTGGTTTTGGGTGGATAAAATTATCTGCAATTAGGCCGAGTGTTTTTGTTTTCCCTTTGAGGTTATGATTTGACTGGAATTTCCTGCGAAATAAGAAACAGCAACACGTTTTTTAAACGTTCAAAACTATTCCTTTTATACGATTTTCCGGCAAATAAATAAGTAAATTCTGTTTACGTAGATCGTTGCGCACATTAAATTATGATTGTAAATTCCAGCTAAGGTCATCACGTTTTGTAAGGTGTAGATGAATTGACCAAATCGAAGACGCCAGTCGCCATAGAATTAAATATATTATATTATTACACCATCGTTCACCGATCACTACTCTTGCCTCAGTACGGGTTGGTCACGTGACCCTTCAATTTTACACAGGCGCGAGCAAGAAATAACACAGGCTGCCAGGCCTCTGATTTAGCCACAACCTAAGTAACAACTTACGTATGTAACATTGAATTTGGTTATTTGTTTATTGATCAGGTTATCTGAATGAGAAGAGCATCATCCAACCTATTTACTTGTAAGCTAGCCACAGCTCACCAGTAACAGGAAAGTGAACTACTAAAATGAATTTGTTTTTCTTTTTCATTTAACTACTTAGCGTCCCGGCAAAATAAGCGTTGCGTGTGAGTGTACTCCTGGGGCCAGGGGCCATGTATACTAGGGCCACAGTAATCGTCAACCCGATCCATGACCTGCCCAATCCAAGTCTATGGCAATCTTGTCTGTGGCAATCTTGTCTATGGGGAGACGAATTAGGATCCGCCGAAACCGAAGTAACAACCTACTCATGTAACATTGAATTTAGTTATTTGTTTATTGGTCAGGTTATCTGAATGATAAGAGCATCAACCAACCAATTATTTGTAGACCAGCTACAGTTCACTAGTAACTGGAAAGTGAATCACTAAAGCTGTGACTGGTAGTCGGGTGGGGACGGGGAAAGGCAGTTGTATTGGTAGTTAAATCCTGAACTAACTACTTTCTTTGAGATGGACGAGTCACGTAGGGCTTCTTGTAAGCTCGAGTGTGCAGCCCTTCTGCAGCTACGATCGCAGTGCAACCTAAAAATCCACCTCACCTTAGTCCACCTCACTTGCGTCACGCGAGTGACGAGAGTTGAAACAGGAAAACCGGGGAAAACCTTCGGAAATAGTTTCGATCTCCCATGACGCAAGGTCGCGCTGCCAGTCTCCGATCGGGCGCACAGGCTGTGCATGGCGGTTGTGTTAGGTGACTCGTCCATCTCGAAGAGAGTAGTTAGTCCACGCTTAAATAAAGCAAGACGATTACCACAGGTAATCTCCCCCCCTGCATCCCCAACCCCCAACTCCCCACAGCCCCCCCCCCCCTTTCTAGAAACTTGGGTTCTCAAACTTAATATGCGATTCGGGCACATTTTCGGTTTAAGCTGATTTATTAATATAAACCATTACCATATAAACAAACAACTGTTGTATTTTTTGTTTTTAGTTTATTTGTTTTTTTGATTCGTTGGGAACACTTTTAAAAATAATTCGAAGGTCTTAATTTGTTTCGCCATTCGACAGAACAAATGCTTTAAATTTTTATTGGGGAGGGGTGTTGCAACTGGGTTGGTCCGTAAAATTGTTTGGGGTAGGTAGTTTTTGGTTCCCATTAGCGTTTGCACCTTACTAAACGCATTTTGAACATAAATTTCTCTAAAAGTTATAATCACTAATTATTTTTTTGTTTGTTTTATTTTCGTAGATGCACTTACTTTTATCTTTAACTATTTATACAGGGTGTCCCCTCACTATTTTTTAAGGGGTTGAAAGAAAATAGTGAAACTCTGGCAATGTAAGTTTGGTTAAAGGTTCCTTTTCGTACAACCTGCATTGCGCCCGCCCCCTTTG
>JAHWFP010079450.1:4816-25222 GCA_023313725.1 Lithobius niger
TGTCAGGCGACCAAAGTCTCCCGATCAAATAAGTTTCAGCCTTTTCAGCCTTTTTATCCTTTGGTTGCTGAAAACACCCAAACTACTTTTGCTGTAAAGACACAACGTGTCTAGTGGTCGCCATGCTCATATATATATTTTATCAGGATGTTATCGTTAATCTTGTCGGGTGACACGCTAGCGTGTGTCTTGATATAAGAACAATGTAAGTCTGAGTGTGGTGGTATGCACAGACTCTTGTACGGTAAATGCACCCATCCATTGGAGATAATGTCTTTCCTTTCAATGCAATAGCCACGTGGCTAATTTCGAAACACCCCCCCCCCCCCATTGTGGTTACTTGTTGCCGAAAGCCGACCTCCCCCCCCACCCCCTGGCCGGCCACGTGGTTTTTGAATGGCCCCTTATTTGTATTGTACGTTTTTTTTTAGATTTGCATAATGTATGGTTCCACCCGCCATGTTTCCTTAAGCTGGGCAAAGAAAAACGTTTCTTAACACAAGAATACAAACAGAATTTGTATGGTCAGGAGGAGGGAAGTGAGTTATCAGGTCGCCCTCACTTTAAAATTTGCTGAAAGGAAAAGGTATAAACGTTGCAAGGGGGTAGGTAGCATGTAGCATCAAGAAAATTGAACATCGGCTCCTGATCGCATCGTGTTTGAAGAGGCCTGTTACATCCTGGTGAGAAGGTTGGCTTATTTGAGGAACTGTAGTCAAAACGAGAAATACCTGATGATGATGATGATGATCATCATGATCATGATCATGATCATGATCATGATTCTGGGGGGTGAGCCTACCGTTTTGAAACAGTGCAGCAGCAAGCCGTGTACCCAAAAGAAAACCACACCTCCCCCACATCCCAAAATGCAATCCCCTTTCCTCTACTTTACCAACCTTGGAGAACATTCTTTCCCCACTTCACTACTCGCCCTCCATCCGAGAAGCCAACGAATGGCGTCCTCCCTGTCTCGGGTTTCCTGAGTTCATCTAACCCCCAACACTCCACTAAGACATTTCACAGTTTCCGCCCCTTCCCCACAAATCCCACACAATGTATCCTCAAACTCCCCTCCCCCTTCTATACCTGTTCCCTGCTATGCAATTCCCCCTTTTCGAAATAGCAAAATATCTCCCCTGTAGTATCCCCCACCCTATTCTACTCTTTTCCTCCAGATCCCTTCCGCTGAAGACTTCTTCTCCAGTGCCTGGCTCACCAAACTGCCTCCACTTCCTTAATCCCTCTCCTCCAATCCCGCTCACCCCAGAACCACCCTCCTCCATCCTCACATACTTTCAAGTCAGGCTCCAAGACGTCTCCAGCCACTTCGTGGCAAAATCATACACCCTACAAACCAAAGACTTCCGGGTGCCCTCTAACCCTCCTGTCAAATTCCCCCCTTCTCTATCGCTTCTCTCGCTTTAAAGCCAGACCACCCCATCGACCACTTCAGAACTTCTCCAGCTGTAAAGCAATTCGCCCCAATGCCCACCTACCCAACTAGTCCTATTACCTCCAATCATCACCCTCATACACCAGGATCCCACCACAAACATCCTTCCTGGGACAGCTATCCCCTTCTACCCACAGAATCTCGTGACCTCGTACAAATTATATCCCCACATAGCCACCGTTTTAACCATGCCTTTTTCCCTACCAGCTTTGTCTCTCACCTTCTTCGCCATCAGTTTCAAACAATTCTTCTTCGCACACAGCCTCATGTGAGAAAGAGCCTCCTCAAACTCTCTCCACAGATACTGCCTGTGCTAATCAGCCCTCCTCCCCTTCCCCCTCTTGTTTTGCATTACAGGTTGCAACTGGCCTATGTGTAGCTCACTTGCTCAAGTGGATAAGAAAATACTAAAATTATGGAACTTATGTTGGGTTAACGAAATATTGCATGGAACAGCAGCAGAGCATGGGGAATTCGTTATGGGATTCTTGGGTGTAATGGCTTCCATATGCCACTGTTCCTTCTTTAGCCTTGCTTCCGGTAACCAACAAAATAGGGCTGAGAAATCGCTTACCGAGTTGGTTGTGAGAATTATTTAACGACTCTCAGGGACCTTTACTAAACCCTATTTTATTCGTATTATTATGCATGAATGTGTCAGTCTAGGAGCTATGTCATTGCGTATTCCAGTGCTTCTTTGTCGACGACATCCGTTTTCTATAATACAAACCCAATTAATGACAGAAGCTGATAGTCTGACATTCAGGACTCATTAGGCTGTGCAGTGGCTTGGTTAAGTTACATGGGCCACACAATTGCTCCGTAAACTTTGTAATGAAAGCCAAAGCAAATTAACACGAGTAATACTAACGTTATTTGTGCATTTTAATTTGCTTTTAATGAAATGTCTGGACGTTTGTCAGTCGTCATTTAAGGTACAGGAACATATCATTTATCACGTATAAGTTCTTTTATGAGAGACTGGCACAGACTACGGAGATTGTGCTCATGGGTAACAAACTCTCCCACTCCCCACCAACAATCACACATATTTGAATCAGCGGCGGATCCAGAGGGGACGGTGGGAGCGATCGCCCCTCCTAAAACCGAATCAGACTCACGACTCACCTACTGATAATACAGTCCTACTGTTTAAAATCGTCTTCCCTAACTGCGTAAATTTATTACTAGTGGAGCTGCTCGCTCATTCCGCGTCGTCTCGCTACACTCGAGGAGCTTTCATGCTGCAACTCTTGTGCTGCTGACAGACATTCCACGTCTAAAACGATCAAGCAAATGGTCAGAGAGCAATACACGTTTTCGTAAGGCTTCACTGCATACACAAATGATAACCTAAATCATTCCAACAGTCTGGTCATCCGAGAGCTACATGCGCGTCGATACGTGATTGATTCCAGTAATGTCTTTGATTCCAAGAGCATCACAAAATCATGTACTGATTATTTCGACGCAAACTAATTGTAATTATTGTTCACTGTTCATCCATAACATTCCTAAGCTCGCCTGCATTTCATCTACAGTATATCATTCAAAACATAGGATTTGTTTGTTTGCACATTTGTACGTCTTCTCCTCCAGAAGTAATCCCCTATGAATGTGAGAGATGAAAGATTGAGAGAGAGAGCAAAGCGAGACACACATTGAAAAAGTTTACTTTACATGCAAATCGCTCGCTTCAGAAACGCGAATGTTTGGCACCCTTGGCAAAATACGTCATCCTTTCAGGTTATTTTTGCGTGCATCCTTTTCCAGATCATCTCTCTTCGCTCGAGGAGGTTATCATGAACAAAATATAACGTCATGAACAAACATCATGAGGGTTTAAAAAAAACTTTGTCGTTATTTTTTCAGGGTTTTTCGCGTTTTTGAGGGTCATAATATCAAGTTACAGCGATGAAAATAGCCTATACTGAGCGCAATTTAATTATCTTTCGTTTGGTCCTACTCCCATGTTTGTAGGTGCTTTGGTTCCAGAGGAGTAGACGTACAAACATACACACAAACACGCACGCACATCATACGTCCTTAATGATGTAGATGATTCCCTATACCGACAGAGGCACACTTACAAAATCATCATAATTGCACTTTTTTTACGTTGGTGTCTTCCTTTTTTCTTGCTTACGTCCATTTTCATTTTTCTTTCGTCCATCGACTATGCGCAATACAAAAATGGACGAAAGCAAAAGGAGAGTGGACAAAAGCGGGAAAAAATGACGAAACCAACGTAAAAAAAACCTGTAAAAATGTTAATTATTTACCCTACTGTTTCAGAATCATTTCTCAATTTTTAAGATAGCAGAACAGCTTGAAGACAGAAGTACACGACATGAAGAATCGATCAAGTTAAAAGTCATCGAATAAGAAATCCCTAAGAATGAAACGAATTTATTATGCCTAGAATTTTTAGTTTAAATAGGAATTGGTGACTACAAAAACTCTATTACTGGTAAAAAAAAAAAAAAAAAAAACAGTGAAAAAGAGCGTGCGTAACATAAGTCTTTCTTCCGTTCCCCCTTCCCTTCCACTCCCGTTCCCTAAAATTTGTGAACTGGGACCACGATTGGAAAATTATGTTTTCAACCCCTAGCTGATGCGAAATCGTCCCTCCTAAAATGTCATCTTGGATCCGCTACTGATTTGAATAGAACAGAATGGAAAGTGTCGGCCAATAAGCTTAGAGCGTTTTTAAGCCCAAGCAGCAAACGTTAAGTGGAAGTTACCGCCAAAGTTTCAGTTGTTTTTTGCCACTTACAATACAAGAATACAATAGTGTTATGCTGCGTGTTACAAGTTACATGGTCATACAATAATAATAATAATAATAATAATAATAACAATAATAACTAGCCATATTACTCGCTTCGCTCACTCTATTGGCATCGATACATGCTTCCTATAATTCTTTGATTCCGCAATTCATTATTGCTCACAGTTCATCCATCATATTCCTCAGGACGGTTGCATTTCATGACACCATAGTTTTATCAGGAACGTTTGTTCAGGCGTAATAAACTTTGCATGAACAAACGTCATGAGTGTCAAAAACTCTTCGACGTCATTTTTGCAGTTTTTTTGGTATCGTATTGGAGGGTCCTAAAATCAAGCTACAGCGATAAAAATAGGCCTAACGGTTGCGCAATTTAATTACCTTTCATTTTGTCCTACTCCCATCTTTGTAGGTGCCTTGGTTCCGGAGGAGTAGAGGTACACACAAGCACACACACACATCATACGTTTTTAATGATTATAGTAATAATAGCTTTATTCATGTACAAGTACATAAACAGTTAAAAACTGCGTAGTAATCTGTGCAGCTACGAAATCAGAAGGACTTGCATGTGCAAGCAAAAATTCAATAAATCATTTATAGGCTATTTGTTAAATGGTAAGTTGGAAATTAGTACATATGAAGTGTAATCTTAGCAGGTATGTGTTAGACAATTTTGCAATTTATTAATTACATTGTTTGAGAATCCATTTTAAACTTTGTTTTTCGTATCATTCCAATTTTTAACATTTCTCATCTCGATTTGAAATTTGTTACTACAGTGGTACAAGATAGTTCATACCTCTTTATCCGTATATATTTCGCCACTATGGTTCAATGGGCCAGGTGTTATTCTTTTTTACAGTTCTATGTATTTTTACTTTATTTTCCAAACTGTAATAGTGTCTTGTGAGAATGTTATACATTGCTGACTGTTCTACATCAAGAATTTCAAGTTGTTTATGGATCTCCACTGTATTGTTTATTTTTTCCATCTTTAAATAAAGTTTTAAGAGATTTACTAACAATTCTTTGTATTTGTTGTAAAAGACTTTTTGTAGTTGGACCACAAATAGTATTCCATATTTAATTTTTGACATAACTAGTGACTCAAAAATGTGTTTTTTGTTCTTGTTACCTAGTAATTCTTTTAGATTGTAAAGTATGGGAATATTTCTTCTTATTTGATTTACTAAGTTAATTATATGTAATGAGAAGTACCAATTTTCGTCTAATTCGAAACCAAGGTATTTATTTATTTCATATTGCAACGCCGTGTGGAGCAAAAAGCAATATCAAAATACAAAATTAGAAAAATTAAATCTTGCATTAGATACTTTCTTAACTGGTTGGCAGTGACATATTTTCTTCTTCATTAAAATAACTGTAGAAAAATTGCAGAAACAATGTGCTTGGGTAGAAGTGGGGGGGGGGGGGGGGGAAAGAGAAAAACTCGCCTGACGTCATTAATGAACGGTCCCTTATACTCGATATTGAACTGTCTACGACAGACAAGCTTTGGGACGTAACGAAAGAGCAATAAAAACATGAGTCGTCATTAAAAAACTGTAAGTGATAAAGCGTAACAAAAAGTTATTATTGCTTTGCACAAAAACGCTAACGCGCCATTTGCAACATAAAAGGTTCCATTCAAGAAAAGCAGATCCTACTAAAATTACATATGACTCCCCGCTTAGGCCAAGGGCGATGGAAGTGATGAGGTCGACGAGGCCACGTACCCATCCTTTCACCCAAAACAACTTCATTTTTATGAGAAGACTAACAAGCGATGATGAACTATAAACAATCCAACCCACAGGCGCACTATACAGTTGTATAGCACTATATTAATCTTACAAGCCAAGGTTGGGTTTGAAAGCAAGGATAGAGGACTACCAGAAGAGTTCATGGTGTAAAGGATGTATAATTCTTTGACGGGATGGTGTGCTACAAAGTGGGTGAGAAGGACATAGAGTTTGGCTGGGAAGTATGTGAGAGTGGGAGGTGGGAATGCAGGTGATCGTGAGTTGAAGAGAGGGAATAAGGAAGGGGGGAGGGGAAGTGGAAAGGTGGACACTGCTGTTGGAAAGGAAGTATTTTGCTGGGAGGTCCCAAGAGGAGAAAAGTAGAATTGGGTGGGCAGGTTATTACCAGAAGATTGGGGGGAGTGTTATGCTGTTTATGGGTTTATGGTAGGGAGGGGCATTGGATACCGTGAAACTGGTGTGGAAGGGAGGAGGGGCTCATGGGGATTTGACATGTGGGGTTTATGCAGAGGCGGAGGAAATCCTGGAGCAAAGGTGGTGCTTTGGAAGATCTTAGGAGGAGTAGGGAGGGAGGACACATAAAAGGCCACATTTGCTGGTTGCTTGGGTGGAGGGAGGGGTGAATGGTATTGTCCTGGGGGTTGGTGAAGCAGGAGGGGAGTGGATTAACATCAACTGGGAGGAGCTGTTTGGAGGAGGAGTTGCAGTCTTTCTGGGTAAGCAGTTGTGTCTGCACCCTGTGTCAAAAGGGAACCCACAAACATCATCATCACATCACCTTTGTCCTTTCGCCAAACACGAAGCAAGTTTTTCTTATAATGGTAACTTTTCGGTGCCAAATGCTACTTATTTACATTGGCTACAGGAAATCTTCAGGGTTTCTTCCTCCCTCCCCCCCCCCCCCGGGGCATAAATAATACTAGTTTATCAATTGTCTAAACAGTCGTTTACCAGGCAGTGGCATTAATAACCTGGGGGGAGGGGCGTAGCTGGCAAGTACCCCCCTCCGTTATTTACGCTACTCCCAGGCAAAGCAATCAATAATGATGCAAACGACTGAAAAGCGCCACCTAACCCTCGAGCGGAAGGGCGTAGCAACAAAATCGTACTGTAAAGTATAAAAATAAAGCGGTCCTTCGTTTTATATCAGAGGGCTGTAAGGGAGGAAGGGACGTAAAATTTCCGTTTCTCCCCCTACCCCTTCAAAAAAAAAAAATGTATTTCATTTATTTACACCACTTACCCCTTGCACCATAAAGTATTATTTTTTCTCCTAGCAAACTTTTTTTTTTGTCTCAAGTTGGATTTGGCCAGAGATAAGCCAGAGGATACGCTTATTTCGGTGAACCTTAGTTAGCTTCACTCAAAACCTCGTTGATCTACGGAGCATTCCAGAAAGTGTAATTCTTTAACATGACGTAACATAAACGCAGCCAAAGTGTAATTCATGTGGCCGGAATAGAGAATTAGTAGACATAACGATCATACGCAGAATTCCATCAAGAATTTTTGGTTCCATGCATCTGGAGTGAAAGGCTATACAAGAAAGGTGGAAGATCGTTCCAAGGTTTGTTAATAATAAACTGTGCTATCCCCCCCCCCCCCCCCCCTCCCTCCCAATAATATTTAAGCTAGCTCATATTAGTTGAATAAAGTCAAATTTTAGCGACAAAAGGTAACTTTTGATGCGACAAGGTCGGTCGAGTCAGGGGCTAAGTAGCGAGGACTGTTTTTGAATGACGCGAAGTTAGATTAATTTTGCCACTGAGGCGCACTGAGGTCTGGTGTGTCATCTAGGGTTGTGTTGCTGCAAGTTCTTTGTAAGCTGAGCAGCAAGCACGTTTTTTATTAAAGCCTTATTGGTGTATATTTGGCGTTATTTCCTCTTGTGTGACTCCAGTGACCTTCCAGTGACGCTTAGCCGATAAATCTACTTACTCACCACCAGATGTCGCTGTGATACAAACGCATACAACGCAGGTCTTGGTACATAAAAACAACGTAACACACAGAACAGACCGTATAAAATTTTTTTTATTGCATTAAAAATAATTTGAAATTATGTAATATAAATTTCATCTACATTTCATGTTTAATTACAAACTGAAAAAAAATGTATAACATTTTAACCAATCGGATGCGCGTATTGACTTAAAGGTCACGTCCCAAGATTTCCGCCACGTGCCCTAGGAAAAGCGGTGGAATTGGCGAATGAGCCAGTTGAAGAAACCGGCTGATCAGAGAAATCAGTCCTACACTACAGCTTCCATGGCTGAAATTGAATTGCCACCTATAAGAGTTGGTTCAAGAAAGAGTCAGGTACGTTATAAGATTTGTTTGCAGTACAATCATTGCGAACAATGCTTTGATCTAGCATTGATACGCAATTATATTATTTTGATCTTATGTTTTAAGAGCAAGATCCGCTTCTACGGAAGTATTTTCGCTAGAGCGAACTGTGTGTTGCTTTTGGTGTTGGTGACTGCTATTTAGGTTACCGTCTTGTTTTCTATAGTCTCATAGGACTGCTAGGTGATACGTAGTTGATCTAATTTATTGAGGTTCGTGGTTGATCGTTGATTTGGGTTATAACCTATGGGTGTTTAGGTATTTGACCTATACCGAATGTAAACAAATAGTTATAATCCAGTCTGATTGTGTGTGGTCTGGTAGTAACTAGATTATAATGTTCGTTATGCACATAGCATATTTCAGCTCCGAACTCAGGTAGTCCTCATGAGAGATTTTTTTTTCTCAGAGGTGGTGTCAGGGCGTTCGCTTGCGATCAACTTGTAAGTTAAGTAGGTTACATGATTGTTTCGCAGGATTAATGTAATTTTGATGAATTGGAACCACAGGGTAAAGTAAATGAGATTCTTAACATTTTCCCCGTCAATTTTCTGGGTTTGCGTGTTAAGAAACGAGAAGTAAATAAAAATGTCGAACCTAAAAAAAGTAAAAGAATATACTGTAGCTCTGTGCTAGATGATTTTCGCCTACCATTTAAGATAAACTTGAACAACCACTTGACTTTGTGAGCAGACCTAATCGGGGAAACATGCTGATGCGCAGAGACGTGCAGCATGCTGATGACAGGTAGTTACGTAACTCCCCAAAGCATATCCGTTTCTCAGAAAACTAACATATATTTTCACAAACGTTTGTTTTTTGCACGATATCAGGCCCTCCAGCCATCCTCGAGACAATTACCACTTTGATTAGAAATATAAATTAGTGTAGGAAGCCCCAATTGTACATGAGAGAAGTCGACCCAATATTGTAAAAATCTTACGCTAAAGTAGCACAGATTGAGTTAGCCATTATCTTGATAAATATTACAGTTAGTATGTGACTAGAACTCGAACCACCAAAGTCATCGCTCAATTCAACACTAAGATAGCCTAACAGAAAATGGGTCTCGCTGCAATTGCACTTGTCCTTACATTCTGTAGGTACGCCACTGCACAGGCATGTTGTAACAACAATTTTGTGACATTTTGGCAGTAGAAATCCATACATACATAGGCTATTGTCTGATATTGAAATTGCGACCTGCAATAAGAAAAAATGCCAGTAGGTTGGCTTCCTATGCCACGTTTTGATCTAGTGCAATGATATGGCGTGTGTCCATAAATATTCCAACAAATGTTGGGTACTTATAAAGGGCACAGGAACAAGCAACTGTTGCTGATAAACTCTTCCATCACCGAGATACAAGGTGTCTAGAAGGTTGCAAACGAAACAGTTTTTTGGGATAAAATCAAAGATGCCTAAAGATATCGAACATGACTTGGTACACGTTCACAGCGTGTGGGGTTTTGCACTGGTGTACACTCAAACAAACCTTTCTAATGTCAATCTAGTAGCAGTCGCCACTTGGCTAAGTAGACCGTAGAAAGCACTCGCCATTCTCAATTTCTAATCGTCACATACCAAATATGTCTTGTAAGATGCATGATTTCTCTAATTTATTCATTGACAAAATTGTTTAGGGATAAAAATGTCAACTCACTCAACTGTTATTGATGAACGTCGGCGAATTTTCAATCCAATTCGTGGATTAAAAATTTGCCGACGTTCATCAATAACAGTTGAGTGAGTTGACATTTTTACCTCTATAAACATGAAACCTCATTGTAAAATGCCGATCTTTGACAAAATTGTGCAATTTTCTTAAACTCCAGTATTATTGCAGAAAAACCAGTTATATAGCCATTATAAATCTGAGCATAACGCCGCAAACCGTTCGTCTCTAGCTTGTACGATTCCAGAGATACCCCCTTTTTAGTGGCATGCTCTGTAGCTAGTCACCGTTTTGGCGAGTAAGGCTAAATTCCAAGTCGCCAAGTGTTGATTTCCACTCGCCAAATGGTGAGTGGCACTGACATTGGGAAGGGTTGCACTCAATCAGACCTGAGCAGCACATTTCAGGAAGGGGAGGGGTGGGATCGGGCCTAAGCGGGAATGTGTCACTCTTGTCTGAAATGATAGATTTGAGTTTGCCTTATTACAAAGCACCTACAGCGCTATGAATGCGTTCCAAGTTATGTTCTCGCGCATTTTTTATTTTTCCCGAAAAATCTGTTTTCGTTTGCATATCTCTTCCAGTGCACGAATGGTCTCAAAAAAATTGCTTAGCAGAATGCGATACAAAATACACATTTGCGTGGCAGTCACGAAAAAATGATTAGCAATTTTTAAGGAATAATTTATTTAGTAAACAATACAATGTTTACTTTATTTGAAACAATAGCCATTTTTGTTTCACTTTTACTTTGCTACACGCACGGATGCTTGGTCAAGACTATGGCATCCGATGCACGTTAAGACTATTCTGACCCGTGTCTGAAATACAGTTGAGTTGCTAAACTGTGATACATTATTTAATTTTGCATCGCTAAAGTTTAAATTTGTGGTGCAAATTGCGATGCGATGCCGCTCATTTCGAGCCCTGTCTTCACTCTGTATCTCAGTAGCCTAATGGTTCATTTTCAGGTATGGGTTTATTGGCAATAGTTGCTCGTTTGCATGCCGCCTATATCTAAATTCACCCATCTTGAGAAGGGACGGTTTTTCACCCATCTTTAGAAAGGACGGCTTTTCACCCGTCTATAGACAGGATGGCTTTTCTCCCGTCTTTAGACGGACCGGCTTCTATGTAGCCTATAATAAATAATCTAACGTATCGCAGATTTTAAAAGCTCTACAGCAGTTTAGAAGGGATTAACCTAAAGCAGATGATAAGAGACGAAAAGCTTTTTAGTCACTGAAGATCGGTTTGTCAAGTTTAGTTTTTAATGGCTATGCACAGACATTGTTTCTGTAGCCCAACCCCCCCCCCCTTTCCCAGTATTCTGAAGAAATCAAAAGTTTAAATTTTTTTCTATCTGATTTGATCTAACTTGATTGTTTTAAAGTAGGTCAGCTGTCCTATGCTTTTTTCTATGGGCAAAATTTTACATAGTCATGTTCCTTTTTCTCTAAAACCGTAACACGTAGCTTTGAAATATTTTGTGGTTCTAATATGCGTCAATTAAAAGACTACTAGATTTATAAACTTCCGGTGTCTTATAATGAAATAATTAATGTGTGCAACCAGTAAAATAGTCGGGAAACCAGTCAATGAGTCTAAACGTAATTCTGGTAGGGGACACGCAAATCTATATGTTGCACCAATTCAAAAATTCATAACATCCTGTGCCGTAGTTTTGTAGAAAAAGGAACATAGAATTAAAAACAAAAAAATGTTTTCGGTAAACCACATTTGAAATATACTCAAGATATAAAGAAGGAAGTCGTATTATTACAAAATTTAAATTCCTGTCTAAGTCAGTGGTTGTTTTTATTACATGGCATAGGCGTAAAATCATCTTCTCCTTCCTCTTTTGTTTACCCCAGTTTTTATCACGTTTTTGTTTGTGTATTAACACCTATAAATTCTTGATAATAAATAGCATGTTCGACAGCCAAAAATTGCAAAAATAAAAAATATAATGTATTGATCTCTGGACATGCGATTCTGAGCCACTTTCCCTTTAGCACCCAATACGTCTGTTAGTTTGGGTTTTAGCATAACGGCATAATTGGACTATGAAAAAAAAAAAAACAAGTGTGGCAGCGACTACCTAGTCACAATCGGTATAATGTTCAGTTCTGACACTTTTGGGCCACTTCATACTTTCGGGTGTTTTTTATTCATTTTAACTAGGACTAATATTTGGACGCTGGATCTAATGGTGAAAACCGTTGGTCTCCATCTGGTACTGTTACATGGAGCTGAAGAAAGTACCGAGTTGAAGGGCGACTCAGAATGGATTATAACTATCTGGTTCTAGACTCTGCAAGCCATTCTGAGTAACTTTCCCTCTTAGCTCTTACACCACACGGCTAACTCTCAGTTTAGATTTTAGCACAGGCATATTGGACTTCGAAAAAAGAGAGGTCAGCATTGACAACAGCCTACAACCCCACGTGTTTCTCACCTAGAGAATTTGGCATGCAGTCTGCAATTTCTGCTGCTAGATGGTGACACCTAATGACTTACTGCAGGTTTTACAGACAGCCGTGTCTCTGTGGCTCACTTTTCATGGAAGTTACGCTAGTTTGAAAATGTAGTAAAACGGAAGGAAAAACTAAAGAATTACAGATTTTATTTTCGCCCCATCCCCTACCGTTTTTCTGACAATATATGAGTGTTCTCATTCGATCTCTCAATGCCCTCATTCCTTTTCTGCTTATGGTATATTACAGTTCAAACTAACTTTAAAAGTTGAGGAATTAGATTGGTAGGCTAATTCGGTGTATGTGTTACATAGGGATCATACATTGAAACCTAAATCCATGCTCAGAATGAAATGGGTGCATTCTGCACCACTAAAAGACGTTGCTATCGTGTCCGTATTGTGCAGTGGTTATGTACACAATGAATTGAACATTTAACGTTATAAAATCGTATGAAGATAATGTTTTCAAAGTGTTATGTAGGAGGAAGTTACAATATCTGGAGGAAACAAGTTTCAGATATAATCCAGTGTCTGAAAAAGTGGCGACATTAACATTTTCCTAGAGTTGTCCAATTTTATCCCTATGGGATTTCCAGCACCTGTAAAGCGCTGCATCAATCACCGTAAATCGTATATTAAACACCCACGTCACGTGGCGCTATAGCCCACTCCCCTAAAATGCTTTAAAGTCAAAATCCTGAAATTATAGAGGTAGGCTATGGCCTAGTAAGCCTTAAGTTGTAGTTTTTCTGCTGCAAAATCGGCTAACCACTTCATGCTGTAAGTTGAATGATAGTGAGGAAAAATGAATGCCCACTGCTTGCTATGCCCTGAACCAGGGCAAGAACCAATATCCCGAGATCCACAAGCATCGACTTGCCAGTCACTACCCTTCACCACGGTGATCGCTGTGTCCCCTCCACCTTCAGAAGACCCCGAGGTACTCCGCAGCCTCCCGCAGACCAAAGGAGTAGTATATGTTATCCCGTGCTCGAACTGCAACACCGTCTATGTGGGTGAAACCAAACGTTGAATTTTCACCCAAGTACAGGAACACGAAAAGGTTCTGGAGCAACGGAAGGCCAATCGGAGTGCAGTTGCTTCTCACCACCTCTCCAAAATCATGAAATCGCTTGGAAAAGCATCAAAATGCTTCTGAATACTGGCGCACAGTATGAGCTCCATCTTCGTGTTTTGGAGAGCATCTCCATCCATCACTTCTGGAATTACAGAAAACTCTTGTGAACAACCAAGAAGCCTCACATCGCAATGTCAATAGGATTATTGCACCCGAGTTAACGCAGAAATTAAACAGGAAGTAGAAAGCACTCCTCCGTTGTCTCTCTCCCTAAGCTCCTCGGATGCAGCCACTGTTCACAGCATCTCATCCTTCCTCACCAACCGGAAGCACGAACACGAGCGGCAAATTCAAACCGATTTCCTGTTTCTCCAAGTCTAAAGGCGTTTAATTAACCCTAAAGAGTCTGAAGAAAGTGGGAGCTATTTCAACAAGATAAGAAGCACCTTTTGCTTTAGTGACAATCGGGGACATTTTGGTAAATAGCGTACACCTTTCCTTGTGATCATTTAATTATCAATCTAAAAATCTTAAGAGAAGGTGGGGCAGAGAGTTATAGCTGTAGGAGGAAGTTGTTCTCTTTTTGCTTTTTGGCAACTGAACATCTTACATTTTGTCTATACCTCGGGTGGTCTTTTAAAGTCTTCATTTCGTACCGCATCATATCTGTTTGGCATGTTAAACATTTATCTCCCTCCTATGGAGGCACTGTCTAGTTAAGGTAAACTGTATGTAAGAGAGACCAGAAAATGAATTTACACGAGGGTAAAGCAACACATGGCTGATAGGAGGAATGGCGTGGACACTAACGACATCACTGCACACACAGGGAAACGCAATATAAAATCAATTCGGAAGGCACAAAAACGCTACTGATCCCAAACTCAAATTGAGACACACATTTTAGAGGACTAAGAGTCCCTGGCTATTCAACCCCATGTCCGAGAGAAGGCTGTGCTGATGAATATCCACGGGCCATCTAACCCAGCAATTCAATTCTTGCTGCGAGGGGAATGTTGCAACCTGCTAAGGAGCAAGTGGAACGACAGCAATGTTAATCTAGGAGGCAACAACATGCAACCACTAAATTTGAACGACACGCATGTAGACTTGACGTTGTTTTCTGAGAAAGCCTGATGAAGATAGTCGGCCGTGGATCACATCTCCGGTAAAAATAAGGACTATCGAAAATTTGTTGGATATTGAACAATATCTTTGACTTTGATATTGTGCGTGGTGAGTGGTTGAATTTACGATATCTAACCTGTAAATGTTAGGGAACTGTTTTGTGGAGGGGGGAGGGAGGGGTGGTGTGCACTGTCAACCGCACAGCAGAAAGGAGAAAAATGTTTCAACAGCCAAACTGATGTGGCTTGGTGAAGACCGAAGCATGACTGTCAGATGATGTGAATCATTGGAACCATGAAAATATGTGGGTAAAAACTATCTTTTACGTAGTTATAGCCATATGAGATCCGCATCAGCTTCCACAAAACAGTTTTAAAGCTAATCCATATATTCAAAATATATTTAACTAATTTTTCCAAGTACAAAACCCCTTTTTTGCTGTAGCAAAATGTTTGGTTGTAGGCCTACCTAGTTTTAAACTGACGTACACGTATTTTGACAGGTTAGAGCACAGGGCATCACTCTTCCACCCCATCAAAGACCCTTATGTTTGCGACCCAACTTTTTTTCAGATAAAAGTTTTATACTGACATTACACGTGTGTTATCACAAGAGTGTTGGAATTGTTGAGGCGTCACGAAATACTTGCCTTTTTGGACACATTGTATAAAGCCCAAGTTCTAACATTTACATTATGTATTTATTGCTATTTTTTAATTTTGTAACGCAACACCCAGAAGGCGGTCTGCTCTAAAATAATGTTAAAGTTGAGGCAAATTTTAAGACTGCCCCTCCTGTCTACTAAAATCTATAGTAGATAACCTTAGGAGCTGGGGGAAGACAAGGAGAAATATCGTGCTATTTCTCATGTTTCCTCGAGGGGTTAAATGACCAATCCGATAATTATTTCGTCCCAGCCCACAAGCGGATAAAATAAGTTATTATAAATTAACGTTCTGTTTTAGTTGCTAAGGATACAGCTAGACTGGGAAATCACTGGAGTTGTTAAGAGTAAAGTTTCAGCTGTGTGTCGTTAAGTTCTATAATGAGTTCTATGATGGTTCGACATCCCCCAATAAACGGCTAACGTTCTGGCCATTTAACTAATTAGCTTTGTACATAAATCAATAAGCGGTAGCCATCATCATGTGACCGAAGAAAGCCATTCCTACGGGGTGGTGGCTGACCTATTACAAATGGTTGACAGTTTTTTTGTTGTTGATGTTCTGACTTTCCAACAGGTTTTTTTTTTCTTTTCCCGAGACAGATAGAAATTTCATAGCCAACCAAGTAGTTTTTTATGGTAGACTTAGCCCTACATAATTATACCAGATGCGGGGTCAGGCCTTCATGCCATTTCCTGTGAAATGGGAGACATATTTGAGATGCATACATTTCTTATCTAGACTACAAGGATGCCTTTCAATTATAAAAAAAAATTAATTTTTTTGGTAACTTTTTTTAAGACGTTCGAATGGACACACAACTTGCTAATATCTGTTTGGTGAATCTATAGGGAAATGGCAATCCATCATAATGTCTGTGCAAGTTTTTCTAAGTGTCTTCTATGTGTTGAACATCTGTCTATGTATGGGACAAGGAAATGTCAACTCATCTCTAAAAAGGAAAAAGCTCTAGAAGCATTACCGGGACATGCAATGCATGCTTTCGTGGGCGTAATGGAAAAAATATCCTGTAAGAAAAATAGTCTTGGAAGTGGTGTCCTCAGACTTGATCTACCAGTACACAACTGCCAAGATTGTCAAAGGAATAGAAAGTGGACTAGGCCTAGTTTGAATAAAGCACTACTTCATGTAGATGACAAGGCGCTGATCTGTTTGTCTGAGACAATTAAAGGAACTTCTACCCTATTTTTACTGCAGCGCAAGGAAAAATACTGTCTGGCAACATTTATATTTTTATTCTGCTCCGTACGACGAGGTACATACGAGATATGGTAGTGACAAATTTAAAGTGAACACCAAAAAACAGTCAACCTCGGTCCATGTCTTCAATTGCTGCAGCACAGCAATGCCCTGGATACGGTCGTGAGCCCTTAGCTACAGTAGCCATGTCATTGGAGGGGGGGGGGGTTACGGATCTTACAACATCTTCCCAGTGCATTGGCTCTTCCGAAACAACTGTAAGTTACCTAGATCATCACCAGTCATCAAATTTCTTGCCCCCCCCCCACCTGCAATCCATGACAAGGGCGTTGCTGGAATTTTGTATACTGCTTGACAGCGTTGCCTGTACCCAGCCAGCACGTTCCAGACTGAGGCAGTTACCGTCTTTGTAAGCTTGATGGTTGTCTGTATATGTAGACGTCAGTTGTGCTCTTTTTAGGACCCCATATACACCATCACATTAGAATAGCAGCAGCAGATTGCCAGTCCATACAGCACCGTAGCTCTGGTCCTCAGCAGATGCAAGTTTCACTTCCTAGGGAGAGGAGGCAAAGGTGTGCAGGAAAGCGTTGTGCAGCTTAGCCCAAACTTTCTGCACATGTAAATCATCCAGGACTCCATTGGGCTCTACACCCAGTTAGGTTACTAAGTTAGCCAAATTAGTTTAGTTCCATTCAGTTGTAAGGGTTCAGCAATCTCAGAATTCCCCCCGAAGATAAACTTCGACCGATTTGAAAACATTTTTGACAGTCCTTTTCTTTGCCCTATAGCACAGCCTGTCCAGTAGAAATTAAGAGCATGTTTATTTGGTGCCAGGAGAACAATCACCGTAAGCAATAATATTAAGTGCAGTTCTGTTGACCCAACAACACACAGGCAAGCTACTCAACTCTTTGAAGGCTTCATCCAACCCAAGGCAGAAAAGAAATGAAAAGAGGGACGTATAAGGGAAAATTGGCACCGGCCACTAGCCAGCTGGCGATTAAACCAAGTCGATTGGCGACGAAAAATTTGGCGTCAGTCGCCACTTTAGTTATGAAACATCATAAGCCTGAATGAATAAACGTGATTTCCACTTTCGATAATGGCAAAAAAAAAGCCTGTTAAAGCTGCAAATCTGATGATTGAAGCTTTATGCCTTTGTGTATGCACCCCAAACCATTACAATTCTTGGTACTGGCCAGTGGCCAGGGAAAGTTAATTTTCACCTATAGATAGGAGACTGCCCTGCCTAACAACCTCACTTTGCCACAAGGGGTGGGGGGGGAGGGGGACAAGTAGTTACCCCAATGAATAGCCAGTGATTGCCTATCGTAATTGACGCGTACAATGTTAACCAGGTAGGTTGGTACTCTGCCTCTCCATAGGGCGTGAACCAGAACATCGTGCAAGAACTTGTCGAATGCCTTGGTAAGATCAGCGAACCAAGAGTGTACTTTTGAGCCGGCTGCTTGGTAATGGCATACAATCGCTTTCACAGCATATGCGGGCAGCTTCGCAGAGTGTTTACGCTTGAAACCAAATTGAGCGCCACTGGTCAAACTTATTGCTCATTCTGGTTAGCACATCGAGGTCCAGAAGCTTTGCCAGTGGACTCATTAACGGAATCCCTCGATAGTTATAGCTTCGTATCAGGTCAGTCGTGGATTTGTTGAGGGTGGGCCGAATGATAGTTTTAGTGGACGCAGTGGGCATGAGCCAAAGATGCTGAAAGAAGGAGAGTCTAGCATTGTTGGACGCAACCCTTTCGAATGTCAATCAAGTAGCAGTTGCCACTTGGCCAGTAGACCTTAGAAAGCACTCGCTACATACCAAATATGTCTTGTAAGATGCATGGTTTCTCTAATTTATGCATTAACAAATTTGTGCAATTTTCTTAAACTCCAGTATTGCAGAAAAACCAGTTACATAGCCATTGTAAATCTGAGCATAACACCGCAAACTGTTCGTCTCTAACTTATACGGTTCCAAAGATAACCCCTATTTAGTGGCATGCTGTGTAGCTAGTTGCCATTTTGGTGAGTAAGGCTAAATTCCAAGTCGCCAACTGTTGATTTCCACTCGCCAAATGGCGAGTGGCGACCGACTTTGGGAAGGGTTGGTTGGGCGATGTCACCAGCATAACAGAGGTGTTCCATGGTGAGCCCATCTGGACCTGGTGCTTGGTCACATAAATTTCTCCGAGGAGATGGTTTATTTTCTTCAACAGGACCAACTTCAGGTTTGGTGCCAAGATCCAAGTCGGCAGTAGTTTCATGCTGTTTAGGTATGGTTGCCTGTGGGCATACAAAATATTCCTGGAACTTCCTTCTCTACCAAGCACAGGTAGCAGCTCTACCAGAAGGCTGTGCAGATTTCTGTTTGGAGGGACTGTTGTAGCGCTGCTGCATGTAAGCCTTTTGTAATGCTCCAACATTTATAGCCTTTCCCCCCTCCACTCCACTACAACGAGAAGTATTATGGGCTAGGACTTGCTCGAGTATCAGCAAATGAGGGTTCCGTACCTCTGCAGGTTATTACCTTGGGTTAAATCTCATTCTGGTGATAGGCTGTATACCAGTTCACACGATATGCCAATGGTTCCAAGTATTGTTAAAACGGGTCGAGACCCTATTATTGTAATCTGCAAAGAGACGCCACAATTATACAACCGTGATGCATTTTTCTAAGCTGGTAACTAGTTATGATCATCCAGTAATACCCCCCCCCCCCCCCTCCCACACACACACACACACCACTATTGCTATGTTGCTCAACAGAAGTGTGAAACGAGTCCAAAATATGTGTAGCAATATTTAAATTTCCAACTCGGCACATCCAAGGGTGGTCCACAAAAAAACTGACGACCCAAAATTTTCTAAATCCAACTTTTTTAGTTAGCACCCCTTAGAACCAGGAGAGGACAGAAATCAATTCGAATGAAACGGGAAGATTTCTGTCCTCTCCTGGTTCTGAGGGGGTGCTAACTTAGAAAATTGTGGATTGTCAGTTTTTTGTGGACCACCCTGTATAAACTTGATATCGGTATGAACTTAGTATTCCATGTTCTGCCCATTATTAATTGTTATTAGTCAAACTTGAACGCATTGAAGATGTGTATGCGAGGCTGTGAAGAATTACAGGAAAGAGATAAATTGGAGCTTTGGCTTTACAGCTCTACTAGAAGTCAACCCGTCAAAACTGACTTGGTTTGTAGCACCCACCTCTTTATAGCAATGAGAAGAGAACCCATTAAATTTATGTGCAGGTCGTTCCCGAGATAACTAGAAAGATCTGTGAATACCGTTATGCGAGTTGGATCAACTCTTCAAAGTTTACAGTATAGTAGGAGACAAAGTTTTTAACCCTTAAAGTGCTGAGGACGAGATAGCTCGCCAAAAACACAAGCACAGCTTTGAGTCCTAAAACCAGAGTCCAAAGTATGCACGAGATGGCAAACAATGGAGAACCGAGAACAGTACTAGGTTCCCTTAACAAGCCGACTCTAGAGACGGCCGTGGCCGAGTTGGTAGAGGCGTGTGCCTCACGTTAAAGAGCTCCTTTAAGTTGCTAGTTCGAGTCCCGTCCAGGTTACCCCTACTTTTGTGGAGGTAGAAAATTAATTCAGCAGTCTAAGGATTAATGTGTGTGTCTATGGCTTTTAGTTGATTCCCCTGTTTGTTCAAGTTAGTCCAAGCATTGTGGTTGTTGCTTCTGAACTCCAATTCAGAATGTTATAGGCTTAATAAAGGTTTGAATGTAAAAATGTTAACCTAAAACATTCAGAACCCTGCCCTT
>JAHWFP010079450.1:35222-61059 GCA_023313725.1 Lithobius niger
GGAGAAACAGGGTTTCACATGTGAGTACAGTACTGCTGTTTAATTTGGCTTTGGTTTAGGGTAGCGTGGTCCAGAAAATCAAAGCAAGAAATATTTTTGTAAAGTCGAAACTGTATTCTAACTCAATTAGAAAAAAAAGTGTTCCCTTTTGGACTTTTAATAAAACACCATACGTATTTAGAATGTTATTTGTCATTGACAATGAAATTTGATTTTGTAGGTTTTACCTCCTGATGAATGCATGCATGCCGTTGGCCAGGGAGCTTTGGCTATTGAATGCAGAGCAGATGACAAAGAAACACTTTCTTTAATTGGAGTTTTACAAGACAAAGAAACTTTATTGCAATGCATTGCTGAACGTGCATTGTTGAAGACGCTGGTAGGTATTAGATTTCTGCTAAAATCACAAATAAAAAAAAATTTTTTTGTCATTCCTATGTATAATCCGCACTGTCATTACTATAAAGCCTCCAAACATAAGAGAAAAAAATGTATTTTAGGCCTTTTAAGTTTGGGTTTCATGTGTTCAAATTTAAACTATACATTTCAAACGTTTTTTTATGTGAAGCAAACAGTAGCTACATTAACTTCGGAACCTTTTAATTATACTGGTTACAAATCCTGAGATCTGTGAAGTCTTTGGCAAATGTATGGCACATGAAAAAAATCTTGTAAAATGAGCAAAAAATTGCAATGAAATCGGTACAATTTAGTTATGCAACTAAATCGCTCCCTTTTGAAGCAAAAATGTGAACAGTGGCATATTTATTCAACCAGTTTCTTATTGCAAAACATAAAACAAATTACGGTTCCCAACTTTACGTACGGAAATACGCTTTTTACCACTTTTGTTAGGCATTAATTAACTCTTCTCGGCTCTTGCCAAGTTAGACAATTGGCTCCTTCTTGTGAGTCTCTTTGCCTGAATACTTTCTCCAAAATTGATCAACTCCAGGCAAAGCGAGAAACACAGTGCTGGTCGTCAAACATGGTCAGAAGATGTGAGCCTATGTTCGTCCGTTACTTGAGTATGCAAGCCCAGTTTGGTCGCCGTTCCTACTTAAAGACATCAATTGTATCGAGGCGGTGCAATGACAATTTTACACGTGGCATACCCGGCCTCCGCGACGTTGCTCATGTCGACCGCTTGACACGGCTTGGCCTCCAGGCCTCGGAACTACGCCGGTTGGTAACCCCACATTCCGACATTAGAAAAAACTTCTTCGCTTTTCGAGTGATCGAGCCATAGAACTCGCTTAGTGAGGAGACGGTGTCCACCCCCTCTGTCTCAGCCTTTCGATGATTAGTCAATTTCTCAAACAAACCTATTAACCACAGCTCTACCGGAAACAGAGTTAGCGAACTTGTATCCTGCCTGTCTCGTTGTCCTTTGGGCTAAATATTATTATTATTATATTGTTATATTATTATAATTAGCCAAAAAATCTGCATGGGGAGTTAATGCAGCAAAGATTTGAAAGCCGACGGGCTCAATTCTCTCTGGCTTGAGAGAATGTGAACAGAGAACTTGCGATACGCCGAAAGAAGAATCAACACTAGCTGGTCTTGTGAATTTTCGGTAGTATAATATGCGTGTAGAAATTATTCACGTATGAGAAAATCCTCCTACCTTCGTCAGGCAAAGTGTGTGCTAACACGTACTCAACTTAAGACTACATTCTAAAGTTCATGTTCAAATTTCGTTGCTGCTGTCCGTTTGGATGGTGATGCCATCTTGTGCTGCTCTTCGTGTGCAGCACTATCCGAACAGCCAACGGCGCCGAAATTTAAAAATGAACTCTAGCATGCTGTCGTAAGTTTAGTAAGTGAACACTTAGCCTGACGAAGGTAGTGCGATGGTTGTGTAAATATGTAAATATTTTCTACACGCATGTTATAATACAGGTACTGAAAATTCTCAAGACCACGTAGTGTTGATTCTTCTTTTTTGGCGTAGCATAAGGTCTCTTTCATTTGCAGCTAAGATGGAGAGTTAAGTGAATTTCAAAGTGTTGATGATGTCGGGAGTTAAGTGAATTTCAAAGTGTTGATGATGTCAGGAGTTAAGTGAATTTCAAAGTGTTGATAATGTCGGGAGTTAAGTGAATTTCAAAGTGTTGATGATGTCGGGAGTTAAGTGTTGATAATGTTGATCCCTTAGTTAGATAAATACGATTTCCAATCTTCGGCTTATGTTTTGTGTATTATTTTGTCTAAAGTTAAAGATATTCTTTTTTTTTGGATTATGTAGGAAGGTGGTTGCAGTGTTCCTGTTGGAGTTTGTTGCACATACGTTGATGGGGAGGTGAGTAAATAAAAAACAAATTGAGAAAATATGTATGTATACTATACTCTTGACAATACTCTTACGATTGATGTTTATTATAAACACATCTTGTTGGAGCAAAGCCAAATTAAAAATAAGCTAAAAAAAAATCTTGCCTACCAGTCTCACCAAATCCCGCCCCAACTTGTCAAAGCTCCTAATATTTCGAAGTGCTTCCTGTGCAGTTTCTTTAGAGGAGGGCAAGTTTAAACATAATGGTTTGCTGAAGGGTAAGGATGAAGTGGTTGAGGCTGCTGGAATGCAATTCGATGGTCGCTTCGGATCTGGAAGTGCATGGCAAGGAAGGAGATTTGTGTAAGTTTGTTGCCCTTCGCCCAATTGGAGAGTATTGGTCACATTAACCTCCAACAATGGGCCTACAATAGCATATGCAACGTCATTCCTTACGGAGTACTTCCGGTTCCGGCGCAACTATCAACGTATGATTTACAGCAGTCTCAACCACTTCTCCCTCAACCTTCACCAAACTATCGTTGTTATAAACTTGTCTTTCTTTGAAGAAGTGCGCAGCAAGTGTAGTGAAATAATGGGAGTATTGACGAGTTCCTTTATTAGTTTGGTGAGTTTTTTATTTTTTTATCTTCATTTTACTTTCTTAAAAACAATCCATGAGCTTATGACGGTTATTCGCTATGGCACTTTAGCAGTATCTTCTGTAATTATTGTCTGTGACTCTTGAATGTGAATTTATTTTCTCTTGCTCTTCAGCCACATCATCTGCATTTAGTTTTGTGGCGCTTTAGCTGCATCTGCTTGGTTCATTCGTTATGTTGTCACCCCTATCGTTCCCCCTCTCTACATTTTTTTACTGATGATTTGTAGTCTTCCGCTTTGTGCCGTATTGTCGGCCAAAATTAGGCTTGATTTGCCAAAGCATGGGAGAAAAAAAAAACAATGTGTTGAGGTGCCCTTCCATTCCTTTCATATCTTTCGTTTCTTCTGATCTCTGCTAAAGATTACCATAATCAAGTCAGTTTATCAAAGCTTTTAACTAACATACTAAACTAGAGATTCAGGTTGTAGCGCTAATTTTCAAGTGTGAGCGGCGGATGTTAACATCCCTTTCAATAGCTGTCATTTTTTTTTTTATTTGCTAGAAATTCTAAAAATCTAACCCACCGAGATTCCTTCTTTACTTTCAATTTTTAACTTAATTTTGATTAACATTTCTGCTTTCACAATCAGTGGAGTTAAAACTGATTTTAAACAAATTTAGCCCATTGCATTGATGCTGACCGAGAGTAAAAGTTGAAGCTTAATAACAGCATGAAGTGATTACTGTACAGCTTTTGCAATCTTAACGGTGAACAATTCTTCAAAATTATAAAGTACTTGCGTGCACTATTATGAAAGAAGAACCATTTTGGCTTTTCACTGCCGTCATCTTGTTTCCTGTAGAGTGATGGCAATCAAAAACCTCAACTTCAACCAGCTTCCGAGCACAAGACGGCAGTCCTGGCAAAGTTAAAAGCCCTAGTCGGTTGTCTTGTTGAAATTCAGGACTACGGCAACAGTTACCAGGTGACAAAAAAATAGCATTCTGTTTATAGAGGAAATCGAAATCAATAAATGAACTGTACAATAAATCGGTTAAAAGACTTGATTGTGCTACCTTGATACTTTAAATATTGCCGTTTAAACTGGTCAGGTCAGTTGGTAATTGTGCATAGCAGGTGCATTCAGAACTAGCCTTTTAATAAAATTCACCCAAGAATCTGCTGACATATGCTTAAACGGAACACATTGAAATGTGTCACGCTTCCTTAAGCCCCATTCTATGGTCGTATTGCTTCACTCTTAGCACTGGTTATCTTGAAGTGGCCTTAAGATAGTTTCGCTTCAGCACAAGAAAATTCTTGGTTAACTAATAATAACAACCTTCTTGCCATTATAATAGTAAAGTGTGATGGATATTAACAAATAGTAACGAATGTTACCGAACTGTACAAGCTGAACCAGTATTTTCTGGTTTAAATTATCATTTTATCTATGTTTTTTTCTTCAAAATCTAAACTAAAGACCGTTAGGGGTTTTCATGATGGTTTATCAGTGAATAAATTATCCCGAGCCACAATATCCAGGTGAAAAGTACTAGGGTTGTAAAAATCCGATTAATTGGCTAAACGTTTACCGTCAGGTTAAAAAAAGTGATTAAAAATTAAGCCTTCCGCCCCACCCTCCCAAACATTTTTTGTTTTGTTTTTCTAAGTTTAATCCTTTCGGGTGCAATAACATTTTTTATCGTTCTGTTCGAAAACTCACTTCGCATGACGCATTTGAGGCTGGGCCCCAATGCATTCAGGGACGCTACCCACAAAATGCGGGAGGCCATGAGGAGCGTCTGTTACAAATTCGAAGCAGACGACAATGTGGGAGCACACGAAGGCCAAAATTTTAGTCGAAGTGCCGGAGGACGAAGGAACCAGTCTGAGGTATAGATACTGAAGGATAGGGATGTGCGATACTCGAAAAATTCGAGCCGAGTATGAAACTTGTACTCGAACTCGGCTCGCTCGTGTCAATACTCGAAAAACTCTAATCCGGCAAAAATACGATAACTTTGTCAATTTTTGACCAATTTTGAAATTCCAATATACCAAATCGATCTTCTCGACAAGAGCTTTCCAGTGGTGCAGATTAAAAGTCAATAACTCAAAACATTTTCAAGTTATATCCTTAAAACTGGAAAACCATGACTCACACAGTCAACTAAGCACCATCTTTGTTCCTATTATTTAACAAATTAAAGGGAAACTTGCAAACAAAATATTTCCATCAAATACTCGAACTCGGCTCGATACTCGATTCTTCTATTGCAAACTCGACTCGGCTCGACTCGAATTAAAATATTTCTACTCGCACATCCCTACTGAAGAAGTTTCAAAAAGGACGTTGGAATGGAGAAGTTTATGCGAGGACAAAGGTGGTGACGTACGAGTTCATGAAGTCCTTCATTGCAGGCAAGGAAGCTGGGAATTCCCAGCTTTTGAATGCGTCCAAGAAAACAGTGTATTTTACTGGAACTTGGAAGTCGCATATTAAATTTTGTTGTATCAGTTTATTAACTGCTGCAGCTTGAAAAATAATACAGTGAAACCTCTTTATAACGATGTCCAAGGGTCTTTGAAAAGTAAAATGTTATATCAGGTTTATTGTTATAAACAATCACTTTTGCATGCATTACTGCTTAAAGAGCCTTGAAAATAGCATTGTTATAACAGGTTTATTGTTGTAAGAGGTATTGTTATAACGAGGTTTGACTGTAGTGTAAACGTTATTAACGCCACAAATACGAATCTCTTCTTCCTAGCTTTACAGTACTTGGCATGCATTTTAGATCGGACAACATCTGGAAGGTGAAAGTGGTCAACGATAGCTAAGAAGTTGGATGTGGAATGCGTTCTTTTTTCGAATGGGGTTTTCTATGTGAAAGGTAGTGTTAAAATTGCTTGCAGAAATTGGTTTCAAAAATAATATTGACCAATATTTTAAAGGAGATTCGGTTTGTATTAAGCGAAAGTTACTGAACGGTTAATCATCAAGAAGACGATTAGCGTTTAAACGATTAATCGGCACAACCGTAAAAACTACAAGTTCATACATTGTTTAGCTAAAATTGTTTTAACCTTTTTTTGTGCGGGTTTTGGTGAAAACTGCTCTTATTTCATGGTAATCATGCCAGTTGAACATATAGGCCAATAAAAATAAAATGGAAAATTAGTTTATTTATTTATTTATTTATTTATGTATTTACCGTACACAAGGTACAGACTTAGAGTAAAAACAAAAACAAAAACATAACTGACAACAGAAACTCAATATAAGAGATGAGGAGGAACATGTGAGGGACAACCATAGCCCCAGGAAATTAGGGCAGCAGATTGCCCTCAGAATCTGGACAGCCTTCCCTTGGACATGATCGTGGGCACGCTGCCGCAGAGACCTCAGGTCCGTTTGTGACCTCCACTCACACCAACCACCAAGTGCAAGCAGACCTTTAGCAACCGTGCCTCCAAGTCCGCTGCCCCAACCTTCGGGACCACCCCTGCACGCCTTCACCAGCCTGTTGCCAGATGCAAAAATAGCTCCCCAAAGGTTAGCCTGCTTCAAAAAAACCGCGAGGTCGAGCGTGAACATCTTGCCATCTCGGCAAGCTTGATGATTGTGACTTTGCCGAGGTAAGTGCTGAACTCTCTTGATAGCTCCATGGTAGACAATGGCAAGCTCCTTCACAGTTGCTTTCCGGAAGTTGAGACAAGTAGCCATGCCATACAGGCCAGTTGCACGGGTTTTCAGAAGCTGTAGTTTGCATTCTTCAGAAGCAAAACTGAAAGTGTGAAGCACGGTGTTGGCCGCCCTGTAGAATTCTCTCCGGACCTTTCTTAGGTGACCATCGTCCGAAAGGTCGGCTGAAAGCTCCACGCCAAGATAGCGGAAGCTAGTCACCCACGATAGCGTGTGGTTACTCATTAGCAGGGTGGCCGTGAGATCATTGCCTCCGCCAAACACCATTCCAACTGATTTGTTGGCATTAAAGGACAGTCCCTTGTCATGAGTCAGGTACACCAGCCTATCCAGCAGAAACTGAAGTTCCCGTCTGCTTGGGGCCAGCAGGACGATATCGTCAGCGAAGGCGACAATGTTCACAGCAACACCATTTACCCTGCAACCAGTGGTCAATTTAGAAATGCTGGCAATAGCTCCATCGAGGACCAGGCAGAATAGGAAAGGAGATAGGGGACTTCCTTGTCGCACTCCACACGTAGCCGTAAAGGAGTCAGAAAGGTGTCCTTCCCAGCTCACCTGAATGGCTTGCCTTTTATAGCAATTAGCGATAAAGTCGGTAATATAAGATGGAAGACCTGTCTGTCGAAGAGCTTGAAACACAGCTATGTGCCACCTTATCGAAGGCCTTAGACACATCTACGAAGCAGGCATACACCTGAGAACCAGCTCTACGGTATCTCCGAATGGTTTCTTTCACTGCATACACAGCCATCGATGTGGAGTGCTTCCTTTTAAATCCGAATTGAGCATCGTAAGTGGAAGTCTGGGCTTTAATGCGACTCAAGATAACCAGGTCCAGAAGTTTAGCGATCGGACTCATAAGCGCGATACCACGGTAACTATCGCTCGTAGTGGGATCCGCAGTCGTCTTCTTCAGTATGGGAGTTAAAATGGTCCTAGTGGCAGGCTCGGGACAGTGAGCGTGGGCAAAGGAGGCAGAAAGGATCAGGGCAATAAAGCTATGGGCCAAGTGGCCAGCAAAGCGAAGATGTTCAGCATTCAACCCGTCCGGGCCAGCAGCCTTGTCCCTCTTCATGGCAAGCAGCAGGTGAACAATCTCGGCAGGGCTAATCTCGGGAGTAACATGGGGTTCCCACTCGTTGCTGGCATTAGATTCTTTACCACTGTTGACAGATTTCCTCCTGAGAGGTCTCGGTGAAAATATCGGTGAACCTGCGCTTCCACATGTTGCAGATAGCATTAGGGCCTTGCGCCCCATCAACCGTGTCGACCGTTGGCCTAGTAGCACGTCCCGTACGGCGGACCGCAGCCCAAAAAGCGACATTATCCCTAGAACACAATGAATCCTGCAGTGCTGCCCCCCGCAAGGCACGATCATTCTGGCTGCACCAGCGTAAAGCATTCTTGAAGGTCCGTCTTGTATCACGGCGGGCTTCGTAGTTGGCCGCATTCCCAGGCCTACCATCACGAACCCACATAAAATGAGCCTGCTGATGGGCTGCGTAGTGTTCTTTGACATCGTCATTCCAACCAGGTATGCTGCGTGCACCAGTGGTAGAAGATCGACAAGGCACCTTTAGACGAGCTGCCTCGGTAAGGACAGCAACAAGAAGGGCTGCCTCCCTATCGATATCCTGTAGGTGGGTGTGGAGATCACATTTAATATCCCTACAGACCAAACCTTCTGACGCTTCAAAAAGCGCACCTCTGCAGACTTAACTAATTCGTAAAACAAGAGCAACAAGTTAGGGAAAATAAAATATAAAAAAAAAAGAAGTTATAGCGTATTAAAAACCAAAACTGGTAAAAAGTACTGGCAAGTTCAGAATGGTTTGACCCTTCAAAGGAGTGATATTAACTAGGGTTGTGTCAATTAATCGTTTAAACGCTAATCGTCTTCCTGACGATTAAACGTTTAATAATTTTCGTTTAATACAAACCGAACCCCCGGCTGCCGATATTTATGGTATCGGTTTTCGCAACTTTCGCAGAAATATTGATAACTTTGGAACCGTTCAAGATTACGACATGCGATTTGCGGCGTTTTGCACAGGAAATCACTGATTGATTATCTTCCTAGCTAGGTTTTAACTGTGGGTTACTATTTAATTTTTTTTAATTCAATAATTATTGGACGTATGCAGAACACTACACGTTTGATGAAAAATTGGCGATACAATTTTCGATATCCGGTTCGGTATTTGGTATCTGATCTGTTAAGTTGGTATCGGTGCAGCCTTATTTAAAATATTGGTAAATTTTATTTTTTTAAATTATTTCTGAAATATTCTGAACACAACTTTTCAAACCCAAACCCAGTATCGCTTTGACCTTCCAGATGTCCGATTTACTCTTAAAACTAGGAAGAAGAGATTCGTATTTGTGGCGCTAATTATGTTTCACACTGTTATCGTTATTTTCCACGCTGCAGCAATTTATAAACCGAGACAACAAAATTTAATATATGAAACCCAAGTTTCAGTAAAAGTTGCGTTCTTGGTAGCGTTCGTAAGCTGGGAGTCCCAGTTTCCTTGTCAGCGATGAATTACGTCCTCAACTTCACTGCCTTTATTCCTCCCATAAACTGCTCCATTTTTGATGTGCTTTTTGAAACTCCTTTAGTATTGCGACCTTCGATTGGTTCTTTCGTAGAACGATACCTTTGAATGCATCGGAGCACAGCCTCAAGTGACATCACGCGAAGCAAGTTTTCGGACGGAACGATAAAAATGGAGTGGACTCGATAGTATTAAACTTAAAAAAAATTATTTGGGGAACAGAGATTAATCGTTAATTGCTTTTTTTAACCTTACGGTAAACGTTTATTCAACTGGAATTGTACAACCCTAATATTAGCACACGAAAACATTCGCCAAAATTGCACCGAATAATACTTTATATGTTAAACGAAACTTGAACAATGCTACTGAGAGTAGCAATGTTCTAATTTTCATTTAACCATTGAACTATTAGTTGGTACGATTAACTTGAATGTTTTGGTATGTTGATGTCAATCCTTTTATGGGCCAAACTATTCTGAGCTTGGAAAACTCCGTGGGACTTTTTACTTTAAATCAAAATTGCAATTCACATCGTAGAATGGATAAAGTATGGGTATGGGGAAAGCACTTTCAAAGTTAACATTGAAAATCATGTTTTGCTCATTTTTAACAAACATGACACAAAGGAAGACAAATGTTGTGTGATTGTATCTTATGTTTGTTGAAAATTAGCAAAAACCTGGTTTTCAGTGTTAATTATCACCAAACAACAAATTGTCGGGCTTAGTGGCTTACACTGGACCACATACATAAGCAGTTATTCCCAACTCTTGACTGCTACTCTTTCGTGCAAGGCTAAAGAAACCCACGGATTATCTTCTTTCGGGTTAACCTTTCGTCTAGTTTACGCTATTACATTGTAAGATTAAACATTTTTATCCACTTAACAATTCCAGGTGAACTCTAAAACTTAGGAATTATTCCTTAGTTGTGGTAGACTATTGTGAATTTTTTTCCACGTCGTTATAGGTACTATTATGTGTTTTTAATACTTTCATGCCTAACCATTTTATTTCGTGCTAACATTGCGGACTGAACGATTTTGATGTCTACCAAGAAAAATGTATGCACTTTGTAGTGCGGCTTAAGAGGTCACTTCGTGAGAAGTGTGCTGTAAGCTTGAATAAATTTTTTACAAAGGTAAAATTTTTTTTATAAATATGATAAGTAGCATTATTTCATTGCTTATGCAGTAAGCAATGAAATAACGTGGATTAACTTACAAAAATGTAACATTGTTGCTACCATTTTGCAATCTTCAACTTTAAACAAAAACCACTTCATATAGCTAAAGACAAGTGAATGCTGCCATATTAATACTAAAAATGCACCAACATGTTAACTAACAACATTGTGTGATGAGCAACTTACATACTTGTGCATTGATTTTTCTATTCACCACAAATTTACGGTGCATTTGGAGGCTGCTGTGCAAATATTGAAAGGAGGTATCACTTTATCCATGGAGCACAGAGTATTAACTTGTGGGCCTAAAAAGGCAATGCGTTCACCTGTATATGATTGGCGTACCAGTTGCCGTAACCAAATCACGAAACATGATCAATGTCGATAAAGTGTTTTTATTTTAACGATAATTTGATAGGAGGGGAAAATGCATCCTATGTTGTATTTTTAACTGGCTACGTATTCCATAAAATTGATTATCCTGCCATACTTAGTAATGAGTAAGATAGTGAAGTAGAAACCATTATAATCAACCTACAAATAATAAAAGTAGAACCTTTCAGAACTTTGCATGAAATCCTACACATTTTTACACATTCTGTACTAAAAAATATTAATTTTTATTTAGTAAAATGTTAATGTATAAATAAACCGATCTCTACCTTTTGTAAACAAATATATGTGACCTATCAAGACATGACCTCACCTTGGTTTCAACCTTGCAACCAGTACTCATTGTTGTTGTTTGAGAGGTAACGATGGCACACGGATGGCAACAATTTGTTATTTGCTTACTTACAGATGTTATTATTTATATATTTGTAGTTGAATCTCCAAGGTGGCGTCTTCAGCTTAGATGGATCAGAGTCCATCATTGAACAACTTACTAAAGTGTGTGACGAAGTTGAAAAGAATAATTTCAATGCTTCTGTGCACAAGGAAAAGGTAGGAGTAGCTATCTTTTCTGGTGGTGGTTGCTTTTTGTCAGACGGATTCTCTTTAATTTTGTACCTCTCAATTTGCAACAACAGAGTTTTGTTCATTTTCTCACGTCCACACTCCGGTTATTTCCTTTTGAATGTGTACTGACCTCGTCCATTACACAAATTTGGTCACTTCCTTCTTCAGTTTCCTTTCCACTATCCATCTCGCCTCCTTTCCTCACTTAACGTTTACCAAAAGTACAGTAAATTGTGTTGGCGATTAGAGCAACGGGGTCGTATTAGGCCTGATGCGCTGTTGAGACAAACACGACATTGCCACCTCCATTATTGAGGGTGTTGATGTAGGTAGTGCAGGGTTTATGTACCACTCCTTTGGTGGTAATATGATGAAATTTGCAGAAATGAGTAGTGTGATGATCTTAAATAAAATAGCACCCTGATTCAAAACGAAACAGTTGGAGACGGGAAATTCAGGCTGGACATGAATGTTTATGCGATGATGTAGTTAGTGATGGTCGTCTTAATTTGAAGGGTGGATAAACAAATGAGAAATAGCTGGCAAGTAGCTTACATACTAGAAAATTGCAACACCTCAACAGTCAGCATGGTTTGTCAAGTTATGCATCTAACTTGAATGTGGCTTTTTTTTTGGGGGGGGGGGGGATTACTACGGATTAGTTACCCAACCGCCATAGTGTAAACGGTATGTGCAACAGTCCATGGGGTCTACAGAATAGTGTTCTAAGGAAAATAAATAAATGTACCCCGGCCTAATGTACGCTGATTCCCGCATGCGTGAGCGAAATACTTTATTGGACATCATGAAATGATAACTGGTACAGACTGACCCCCGAGTCCCACCTCCCCCCTCTCACTTTCGTCCATTATGCAATTAGACCTTCCCCTCACCCGGTGATCTCGTGAACATGGCACGTGTCCATCTACTTATATGGTAATCTGTTTTCAGATATGTGTACAGGTACAGTTGTATGGACGATATCCATAGTGCCGGAAAGGTGCCAGAAGTTTAATAACAATCATATAGGGGGTATGCTATTTGTCGTACGAGGACTGAATTATTTTAATAAGAGAAGATGGGACTGGGTAGCCCACTGGTTCATGTAGCCCTCCATGATGGAAACAACATTATAGTGGGTGTCGGGTGCACCAATCAAATCAACCCTTCTGCAGCACAGTGAGGGGTACAAAATAAAGAGTTTTAAATTCTGCTTACAGGAAAAATTGAGGTTTTCCGAAGGAATTATGACACTGCTATATGATTCAGACCCCCTCCCTATCCGGGGCAAGCTCCTAAGAAATTGCGAAAAAAGGGAAGGCATGTGCCCAAGAAGGAAGTGAGAAAATTATTTTACTGAAAATGCCATTAGGCATTAAAAAGTAAGACTACCGAACCGAACGCAGTCTGTTCGGCATGTTCGGTTCGGATTCGTCTTGTCAAAAGAAAAACACCGAACTGAACATGTTTCCACTTCCATTTGACCGATTTTGATGTTTGAATACACCATTTTGAAGGTTTTTTCGTCAGCTTTCTATGGAAGAACTCATAAGTTCCTAGCTATAGCCGTTCAGAAGTTATGACAGAAAATGTAAAGGTAGATATTTCTTCATGCTCAAACTGAGTTTTCACATCTGTGCACTTACAAAGTTCATGTGAACATTCCTACATTTCTTAAGAAACTTTTACTTTGATAAATATATGAATATTTGGGAACTGAGTTGTTTTAAATTTTATTCTAAAGGTTGATTGGTTTGGTAGACTTGTTCGGTTCGGAATTGTTCGGTGTTCGGCCCATTTAAAGTTTGTTTGGTTTGGTCCGGTTCGACTAAAGAATTGGTAATTGGTACTACTCTATTAAAAAGGAAATACAAAGAGTGCCAGTGAAGAAAAAGATAATTCTTTGCCATTGCAAAATTCATCGTACATTATTCAGAGATCTATACTCCTACATGTAAGTATTTGGGAAATTTATAACTGCTGCTTTGCTTGTTAATATAAACTGTTCTGTAATTATACGCAGTTTAATTTATTTGTTATTAGGCCATTAAAAAAAGAAAAGTTGGTTCTCAGGCCCTCCCGCACCGATTTTTTGACGGGAAATAAAAAGAAACGACGCGGCAAAAATAGCAGTTACAGATCAAAAATGGTCCTTAGTGAGAAATGAAAATATAAAATTACCATTCCTGCCGTTTAATAATTGTATGGACATGTAGTAAGCAGAATTACGAGGCAGTGTTCTTTATTTTACCCAAAATAAAAAATAATTCCCCCAAAAGTATGGAAAAATGGGGCCGTAAAATAAAAAAAAAAATAAAATAAAATTCCGCCCGCCCGCACGGATTTCATGAGAAAAATGCCCGAGAACCAACTTTCTTTTTTTAAGTGGCCTTAAGTTTGTTTTTTGTAGTAGCACTTATTTATCAAGGCATACTATCTCCCACTTTTAACTGCGTAAAGTTGACAGTGTCTATTTACATGCAACTGCCATACATTGTACTTAAATGAAAATGCTATCATTTGCTGCAGTACTGCTGTTTTAATGTATACGTTTAAGATTCATATTTGGAAAATATTCCCAGATTTCAATATAGCAGCTTTGTAAACAAAACAATTTGTCAAATTATAAGATAGCAGTAACATGCTTGCCAGCTCCAATTTTGGCCACCAACCAACAAATAAATAGCGTTTGCACATTTGCATAGGTATGATTACATACGTAGAAGAATTGCAGCGCAGAGGAAAGCCATTATACAGTTTTATGGAAATCTGTACCTTTAAACAATACATATACATTGTATGTAAATGAAATACTGCACAGATCATTTTATTTACAGAAAAGAAAACATGAGACTGAAGAAGTTTCACAAGCGTATTCCAGCATCGTAGCCCAGGGTTTATCTAAGCATATTCTGGAAATTGCTGAAGAATGTGGTATTCAACTAGGGAAACAATTGTTAGACAAAGGAGCAGACGCAATACTCATCAAAGCAAGAAAGGATAAAGATGCAGCAACATAGACTTTTATGCACATGAGAGTACGACAATGACAGAGTACGTAGGAAGAAACAAGACAGTATTGCCTTGAACCAAAGTAGAAGGTTTAAAACATCCGTGTGATAACCTATGCGTTTTTGTGCCTTTACTTTTTCTCTCTTTGCTGTTCGCAGAAGGTGAGTTACCACTTACAGCATTGGCAGAGATTTGAGAATCCAACATTTTGTCAGTTTCTGTGTTTATATTGTGAAATTGGTTCTCATTATGCTAAAGCTGTCCGTATAAAGGAAATTAATTAAGGTACATAATTTGTAAATACCCCATAATATTTTATGAGTAATGCACCCTGTAGGTGAATTGTCAGAATTATTGCTTATTGGTTCAAATTTATAAATGTAATTTTTTTTAATTATGTGATGCTATTTTTGTTGGTTATTGTTAAATTACCAAGCGGCCCGCTGCTGTCAAGTATGGCTTAAGCAATTTGGTTTAAACCTGTCAATTTCATTACTAAATGTGATTGAAAAGCAACAGCCATAGCACACACTCACATGAGATCTAAAAGTAATTTTTTTTATACATTGTATAGACCAGCTTTTATTCGTCTCCACTTTAAAAAAAAATTTTATGTGATGTGTATGAAAATAATCGGCGGCTTGGTGAAAACTCACATGGACCTCAAATGTAGATGTGACACAACTGTATAAATCCAATGCTGTGAAACTGGATACCACTATCAAGTCACAAACCCCCAAATTTTGTAATGTATGATGGGAAAGGGAATAACAAATTGTGTGGCTTGTTGTTCCTTACGAAGCAAGTATGATAATTTTAGGTTAAGGCGTAAGTAAAGTAAGAGTAGGAGATCTTTTTGGATGAGCTCACTTCATTTCGCACTATAATTTAATAAAATAAAAGATATTTTCAACTATCTGTTGGATATTTGCAAGGCTCGCTTCAACTTGGTCATCGTGGAAAAGCCAGGAGTGTCTACATGTATGATGGAAAAATGTGCATCCCTTTAGTATTTTAAGGGAATTTTTAATTATGAAATGGTCTGTAATTTGGACCTCTTAGGTGGATTTTGTAAACGCATTTTGTAGCTGGGTAACTTATTTACCGATACGTCGAGGTCAAAACAAAGCTCACTGGGATAGCAATACGTCTTCGAGTTTCCCTCTTCCCTATTAGAATAGAATAGAAGATGTCGGTCAGTCAGCTTAAAGCTTTCTGAAGGATCATGTGGCGGATGTTAAGTGGAAATCTGTACCTTTAAACAATACCTGTAATCTGGAAATCTGTACCTTTAAAGAACCACTATCGTATTATTTTTTTTTTATGCTGTATGAGGGAGGAAACTGGAATACTTGAAGGAAACCCTCGTGTAACGGGCAGGAAACAACCAGAGAAAAATCTACGTATACATTTCTCTTCGCCAGGATCGAACCCGGGTCTGTAAGATGCCAGAGATGTATTGCCAGGACCAAGACGCCTATCGAATCTGACGCCCCAGTGCTCACGGCTACCTGTGTGCGCATATTGTTAATGTTATACACTACTTTCCAACTATATGAAAGAAAGCCTGTTAATGGTAATTACTAAGGCTGCACCGATACCGGATCGGATCGGTTGCCGATATTCGTGGCATCGGTATCGGCAACTTTCGCGGAAATATCTATAACTCTGGAACCGTTCGAAATTACGACACGCGGTTCACGGTGTTTTGCTCAGGATATCACTATCTTCCTAGCTAGGTTTTAACTGTGAGTTACTATTTAATAATTTTTTATTTTAATAATTATTGGACTTTTGTAGAAAATTACACCGTTGATGACAAATTGGGGATACAATTTTGGATGTCGGTATCAAATCGGTAAAGTTGGTATTGGTGCTGCCTTAGTAATTACGTATGCCGCATGGTCTGGGACTAAATTGTTAAAAGTTCTGCAAGTTATAGAAATGCACAATTCCTGAAGTTAATACCACTCCAACCAGCGGTGTGCTTTGAAATAGGGAGATTACGTTGGTCAATTCTTTTTCGCAGCGGCAGCCAGTGACAACACACAGCAAAATTAAACCAAACAGCGACCACCCATGCACATGATATTGGACTTTTAGTGGTAGAGGAAAAGCTGTTTCCTCACGATACGTTGCTGTATGTTACCGTATGTAGGCTGTTTGGCAAGAGCTTTCTGCCTGTTAGCTCTATTTTAATTTTAACCAATTCTATGCGTGAAAAGTCGTACTCGTGTAAACTAAGAAAAAAAGTAGTAAGTACAAGGTTGATTTTCCCTTAGCGTTAATTAAAAGAGCTCTAATGAACAATACTTTAAAAGGTTAGTGATTAAAAGCATCAGATTAGATTTTAAAATAAGCACTGCTGGTAAAACTACTTGTAGATTGGTTCTCTACAGACAGCACTACCTGTTCAAATTATCGTTTTGAAAATTATACCTTACTTTTCACCGTTTGTCAAGAATACCAGGTAATAACCTTTGTTTGCTCACTGTTTTTTAGGGTACTTTATTATGAACGAAATTGAAATTATTCTGACATGTGTTTTTTTTTATAGCATTTCTTTTTTCCCCCTAGTTTATTATACACGCATTTTATAAAATGTTGATCGATTAAAGGATATAAATGTTAAAACCTATAATTACTTGTAGTGTTATTGTGTGAATTACATTATCACAACGAACAGCTTTGAGCAGAAAATTGCGATTTGGCTGTAATATATTAGCATTTTTTCCCGTCTTTACATTTATCTACAAGCCAAAAATAATTGTCACACTGGCCAATTATTTATGGGGGTTTATGAATGTTCCTTTGAGGTACTAGTTTTTGTTATTTTTCTGAGTGTATGGAATAGATTCACTTAAAAGCTATTTAGGCATTCGTCTGAAATTTGTAGTAACTGCGAGTAAGTGCTAAGTGGGTGGCAAAGAAACTGAAGTTCGCCCAAATACTGCATTGTAAACGAGAAAGCTAAAATGCAAGTGGCAATTATTTTACAGCAGTAGAACAAAAGTGTTATGGTTTTCAGACTATCGTAGCAACCAAATGCTTGGTACTGTCCAATTTTGAATCAACCAAGTTGGTTGCCGCTGGCATAGCATATTTGATTGATTGTAATAATGGTGACTGAATAACAGCCATGGTATAGGCGGTAAGTGAAAACTCAAATAGTTACTTACAAATAATTGCAGGGTGGCGTTCAAAAGCTCATGATGAAATTCCCCGATTTTTCCAGGTTTTCCAGATCAATACTAACACTTTTCCCTGCTTTTTTTTTGGTCGAAGGAAGATGCAGTACAGGATTAAAAAAATTTTTCACATTTCGTTCAAATTGCAATAACTATATTGCATATTGCATTGCTTTGCTAAATCAAAAATTGTATTGCCCTAACTGGTATTGATAAAGAGCAGGAAAAGGACACAGTCTGAACAAAGCTAAAAGCTCACTTAACTCCTAACGCCCCACATTACTTAGGCCTAAGGAGTTTTCCTTTTATCAGAAATGAAACAAAAAGGAAATGAAGTTTTAACTGAAATAAAGAGAAGGTTTTAGAAGTAAAAAATGAAATCTGAATTACCTATTCTTTATAGGTGAACGATTTTCTGGAAAATGTTCAAATTCCCTGATTCCGTGACTTGATGAATTACCTGAATTTTCCCGGTTTTTCAGGTAGAACGCCACCCCGAGTTGAGGTAATACAATATTGTATTTTGAGTAATGTACATTTAAACAAATACATTGTATCTGTACAAATGTAAAAATTGTAAATACGTACGAAAAAATAAGATTCACTAGATGCCTGTTAAAGTGAAATTTTATCGAGTAATACGATGGTATTTTTATCTTATTTCATTTGTTACTCCGTAACATTACTGGATAATGAATATAGAAAAACGGATTCTTTTTCTCAAATTCTAGGAATATGCTCTCTAACATAACGGATTCCAAAGGCTTTGGAAACCAAGTAGTTACTATTAGTGAATGATTTGTTAATGTTTAACGTTTAGTGTTACAGGAGTAAAATTAGCTGGAGGCCACTCAACCTATTCACCGCAGCATCCAGGGATGAAATCTTTAGAATGTTGTTGGAATTCACTTGGTGTACGTAAAAGTGTCGTTATGGCCTAACAAAATTGAAAAGATGTTTCTTAGGCAATGCCTCTTCACTCGTACAGCACCCCTTCAATTAATTTTTGTTGATTTCTGACGAGCTTTGTGCAAATTAACACCATTTTGATCATCGTAGCAAGACATTTTCGTTTGATCAGAAGTTAACTCAACAGATTAAGCTCAGTGTCTTCGAGCTCCTGAGCCAACTCATTGACATCGACTGGAGGAACCTCCTGACTTTTAAGGTGGATAGGGTTGCTGGACCTCGTACTTTGTTACTAAAGCGATGTCGGGTGAATGTTCGGAGTATTTGCTTTGGTGTCAGGGTGGTCAGAGCGTGGAGTGCTCTACCTGAAGGTGCCAGATGTGCGCCGTCCCTTGGTGTTTTTAAACGTCGCGTGTCCCTGTGCAAAACCACAGGATAGTTGATGGCTTCACGGTCTTTTTTTGTCCATTTGGTCTTTCGCTGTCCTTGTATTCTTTTTATTTAAATTGTATACTAGATTAAAGCATTGAGAAGCTACATGCGAAAACATGTATTATATATATATGGTTACTTGTAAACACCAAAATGCTTCGTCTGACCTTGAGATTTCACTTCAGATTTTAAATTTTTCCATTGTACTCTGCTCTATGTCGTCTGCTGTGGAATGTGGCTCAATCTCAACTGGAAAAACACAATTACCGTTTTTTTGTCAATTTTCGATAGCTTTGAATTCAGTGTTAATTCCTACTGTCTTCGTTGGCCTACTAAAAAGTAGGTTGCTTCGGTTTACATCGCGCTTAACTTTATTGTCCATGTTTTGATCCTGCTTTCGCTGTAGCTTCAGCTTTGAATTCAGCTGATGAAGCCATCACAAGTCCACATGCCGCTTGTTCTTCGTCCTATGTTTGTCTTGACAGAATTTGGTCTCTAGGCTTCTATCGGTATTCATCAATTCTTTTGTATTATGGTCACAGGCTCTGATCTAAAGGAACCTTAAGGAAAATTTATTTGTGTTGTCTTTTTTCTGCATTAAATCTGAACGTGTAGCTGTGGAGCAAATATAAAAGTTTGAAATGATGTAATTTAATATTACATTTACTATTCGTAAAAAGTTTGGAACTCATTTTCGCTCACTTTCAAAATGCAGATATTAACAATACCTTGCTAATTTTCGACTGAAATGCTTCAGTCTTCATCAGGCATCCTAGGTAATTGGCTTTTCTACATCTCTCCTACTGGTTTTTTGAACACAGCAACCATCTTGAAAAAAGTTGTGGCCTCCGGTATTTTCAAATTAGCAAGGTATTGTTAATATCTGCATTTTGAAAGTGAGCGAAAATGAGTTTCGATCTTTTTACAAATGTTAATGAAGACTTTCAAATTACATTTACTGTATTTTGTAATGACATGTAAGAGTTATTTCTTAAATTGTTATTTTTAGATGATATTTACCTTGTGTATATTAATTACCAACTGTACAGTAATGGATGTAAAAATGTACTTATTTTTAAGTATAGTGTACCATAATGTTACATGTAAATGGCTATAAAAAAAAGTTTTGATACTCACATTAGCCATGTATAGGTTTGTCACACAGTTTGCCACTACATACGTATTAAATTTAGATGTATGTCGTATATAGAAAGCTTTCTTTATGACTGTGCAATTGCTGCCTGCTGCCGAGTTGCTGTGAAAAACCTTGTAACAATAAAGTAATAAAAAGTTGATGCATCGAGCATACATTTCCAATTTGACAATTTTTTAATATTTAATTAAGCAGTTCGACATTGGACAGGTTTGAATAACTGTATCGGTCAAATATTAAAAAAAAATAATAATTTAGCAAATCATAACTTTTTTTTTACTTTTCAATAAGTTAATTCCTCAAGTTGTGCAGCAAAAACCAAAATAAATTATGTGAAAAAAATGGATTTTCATGCTTGCTGACGAAAGCCACAAAACTGAAAATGCTGCTCAGTTTTGCTTCTTCAATATAAAAAATATTTACCAGAATTCATGACTTTTATTTATATCTGCAATTTTATGGGAGTGTTTGGAGCTAGGATCACCACAGGCCATGACAAGAAAGATTTTAAGTAATAATGAATATTAGTGAATTTAGACTTGCCATATACTGCGTAGGATATGGCAAGTCTAAATTCACTTCACTTACAAAAACAAAAAGATATTCATTGCCTCTCCAACTTCAAAGTTAGAAAAGAAAAAACCTACTGGTGACCAAACTGAACCTGGCAATGTATCCGAACAAAAACAATGAATACAGCTGTTGGCCGTACGTGTGTATGCAGGGGTTACGCAGTAATGCACAGACTGCACTCTGAAGAGGCTGATCTGATCAGTAACTAGAAAGGAGGCCTTGGCAAAGTTCCTGCCAGTACAGGCAGTATGAAAGACTTGGCTGTAGTCTCTGCTGTGTTAATATCTATCCTTACCATGAGCGGGGTTTCCCACTTCTTACTGTATTTAAAATGTCTAGGAAGCTTCAAAAAGCTGGTGAAATCACACGTTTATCTTGATCACTGATTTATCCAGAAACCGTGCCCACTAACCCTTCAGCAAGACCTTCATTTCGGCCTGACACTTATCAAAAAATTGTAGTGGGGCATAAACATGAAGTAGTCAAGGTTTACCCCGCGTGGATGTTTGTGTTTCTCGGAGCGTAATTCAACATCAACTATTTTCTTATTCACCCATTGCCCGAATGGAGAGATTTAATTTATAGTCTCGCTCTCTCTTCGTGTAAGTTAGCCTGCAACATCGCCACAACCTGCGAGCAGTGATAGGCCAGATGGACTTGTATGCTGCACTTGTTCCACTGGTAGTCTGAAGGGTGCGACCCAACAACTCTCTTGGGAAGACGAAGTTCCCCTGCGCAATCAATGGAAGCCAATTGTGGGCTCATGGAGACAACCTGTCGATGGGAGTACCCGTTCATTCCCCTGTCGTGGATCTCCTGCTTTTTACCGAAACATCAAAGTCATGATGGGGCGCTCACCTGGATACATGCATGGCTGCTGAGGATCTGGCTGCCACAAGAGACACTTGTTTCATACAAACACCTTGGAGCTACGGTGAATCACCAATGCGATCATGATTTATTCACTAATTATACAAGGAAAACCGGTAGCGATGATATCCTACAACACCGCGGCTGTTGCGTGTGTCAGGAGAGGAGGTAGTGCTCATTTCCATACCCTGCTGGATGAGGTATCAGACCTATTCGAACTATGCCATATGCCTTAAGTAATGCTTCTACCCAGACACACTGTCAGGAAACTTGAGTGTTCCTTGAATTGTGAACTCTTGACTCCTTGTGACTGAGGCGTTGGTGGGGTGAATCCTTGTGATCCCGCTGTTGCTTCTGCAGATAGTTTCATGGTGCATCTGCTTCAGTCCAGTTTTGTCTCCAATTCCCATCAAAGGGTGCCACTTAGCATCAACTCTGTCCAACCTTGCATGGGGAAGCATGAAATTGTTCATGACAAAGCCATCTCTAGACAAGTGCAATTATTTGACAACCAAAGCCTGAGAATTCGGCAACTATTACCGTCCTGGAACTTGTCTTTAGTTCTGGATGGTCTGTCCCACGTTGCGTCTGAGCCTTACATGACCGTCTCATGACACTCGCTTTGCAAAGGATAAGTCAAGTGTCACCCTCATAGTTCCACCTGAATTTCGTGCCAAAAACCAGAGGCCTGATAAAACTTCTCCGTCCATAGTCATCAGATGCTTGATTCGGTAGTAGACCCTATCATCTATAGAGAGCTCAACTGCTCTCCTCTACCTAGTCATCGGAGAAGGACCCTCCAAGCACACCCTTGTTTCCGAGCGTGAACAAGGACTTCATTCCCCAGTGAACAAATCCATCCTCTTCCTAACTGGCTTCCTGGCTACGTGAAGTGATCAAACGTGCTTTTGATATTGCTCCAAATAATGTGGATCTTCCCCCATTGACGTGAGCACACAAATTTTGGATTCTGGCATCCTCCCGGGTCTTCGCCTTACGGTTGCCTTTGAACGTAGTAGTCACAGCCTGCTCTTGGCGTAGTAAAACAACCTTCATCAGCCACTACTTACAAGATGTCAGTGGCATGGTTGGTGGTAAACAAATGAAAGAATGTGATGGGACATAGTTTTGTAGGCAAAATCTTGAGTGGCCCGACTGCTGGTTGATGAAAGAATGTAGCAATGACCCATATTGTATTATGGTGTGATTAAGAAATTGTAAGGTATCATTTGGAAAAATTAGCTCCGGCTTCAGCTCGACCCACCTCCTTTTGGATGAAGTCAGCGTATAATGAAGGTGGTAACTTCAACCTAACATCTGCCACTTGGGCCTTAAGAGGCCCTGCTGCCAATAATGTCCCTGGGACAGCAACCCCCTCTCCACAGAATCCTCATTATCGTAGCGATTATAACCCCACACCAACACTACCTTAATATCCCATTGACCCTCCCCTGTTTACTCCTCACCTGTTCAAAGTAATCCCTCTAAGCCTCTCCTCCACGTAATCGTACTCCCGCACCCTCCCAATCCAGGTGTCCCCCAACCTCATTCTTTCCCTCGCCCCTCAACCCACTGTTTGTTATCCAGACCGAACATCATACATATACCCATACTTTTCCCGCTGAACGTAACCGTCATCTCCACTCTCCACAAACCAAACAGGACTTCCAATCCTCATCCTTCCCTGCAAGAGCCCTAATATATTTTGCAAAAGTCAGCACTGGAATCCTAAACCAAGCCCTCTCTTTAATATCCTGGCCCAACAAACTCCCTCTCGAGTCCCTGAAGGTAAACCTAAAAGAGCAACAGAGAGAGCAGGCACCTCCACCTAATTCCCCTCCTGCTTACAAACCACTCCGATTCCACACCCTTCCAATGAGCCCATACTGCTTCCCTCGTAAATCCTCCCAATTAAGCACCATGTGAGCCCCTCGTCTATACCCAATTCCCTCATCTCTCTCCACAGCAACTCCCATCGTATATGCCTTAGCAACATCTAGGAATGCGTCCCACAGCATCCTCCCCTCCTTTCTCACCACCTCAGTAGCCTGTGTAACCACAAACACATTATCGCCAAGTATCCTACCCTTCCAAGAGCCATTCAGAATATTCCTCAGTTCCTCTCTTCCTTCCAAATCCTTACACCGTTGAGAGGGGAGAATTTGCATAAAGATCTTGTAAACTGCTGTCGTAATTGCCACCCAGACAGAAGTTGGCCAACTCGTTCCTATCCCTCCATTTATCCTTGAACACCATGCAAACCCAAACCTTCTTCCAGCTACCCGGGACCTCCAGTCCTCCTAGCAACCCGGGACCTCTGATCCTCCAAGCACCTTTTCATCTCCTCAATCAACCTTCTCTTCCCCCCTAGCACCCATCACCTTCACAAATTCTCCCACGATCCCATCTTCATAGGTGGCCTTTCCATTATGTCGCTCACATGATGATGATGCTGCTAAAGCCGCCTAGCCCTCCAAGGGGCATCGGATGAAAGTCTAACTGGAAAATCGTCTAATGGGATAATTATCTAATATCTGTCTAAATAAAAATTCTGGAAAATTATCTAATTAGAATAAGGTATGATGGAAAATCATCTAAACGGAATATAATATAATGGCCAATCGTATAATGGATAAATGTCTAACTGGACCATAATATACCTGCGGTTTCTGATGTTAAATGTAGAGCTGCAGCAAGCACGGCAGGGACATTAGACGATTTTCCGTTATACGAATTTCGTGTTACACGATTTCTATTATACTGTTGTTTGACGCGCAACCGGCATTAGCCATGGTGCCAGAAGGAGAGAGGGACAATTTTTCTAGGTAAATCCAATCAGAAAGTCTTAGGAACTTTTACATGCAACAATCGACGTGCGCATGAGGCATCCAGGGCCCTTCTCTACCCGAAAATGCCAAGGGTGGCTGAGGCCGGACACGAACCCGGGACCTCTGACACATGTGACGGTCATTCTAACCATCAGGCTACCTTGCCACATATACTGTATGCATTCTTCCAATTACGCGATTTCCATTTAGACCACTACCCTTCGCCTTGCCCTCCAACACAAAAACTCCAAAAACCCTTTTCCTACCCCCCTTAACCCCTTCCCTTGCGGCTCCACCAACCTAAAAGAACCAGTTTGGATTCCTTCCTGGGAGATCTACCACCCTACAAATGTTAAATTGCGTGGCTGACTGGGCGAGATCCCTTGAAATGGGATTGCCAGTCGACATTGTGTGTATTTATTTCGCCAAAGCCTTCGACTCGGTCGTGCACCAGAAACTTCTTCTCAAACTTAAGGTTCTCGGTATTGGGGGCGAGATTTTTGCCTGGATTGAACTGGCAGATCACAGTGGGTCAGTGTTGGCAGGTCTTCATCTGGCGAGTTACCTGTTACCAGTGGTGTCCCGCAGGGGTCCGTTTTAGGTCCGCTGTTGTTCCTTTTGTTTATTTCTGATCTGGCCCCAAAATTTGGTAATGTCAAGATACCGATGTTTGCGGACGATGTCAAAATGTACACTGGCATAACCGACCAGATGGACCATAAAGCACTACAAAGTGCTGTTAATTATCTAAATGACTGGTCCAAATTGTGGCAACTTCCCATTAACTCAGGGAAATGCAAAGTGTTGCCACTCGGTAACCGACACAGAAACACTAATTATGTGATGGGAGCTTTAATTCTAGAATGTATTTATGAGACGAAAGATCTCGGTATCTATTTAACAATGAATCTAAAATTTTCCGCACATTGTAACACTGTTGCGGCCAAAGCTAAACGGGTTGGTTACATGATAAAAAAATGTTTCCTCTCGGGAGACGCTTCTACATTAGTAAAAGCCTTTAAGGCATATGTGCGACCTTTGGTGGAATATGCATGCCAAGTGTGGTCCCCTCATCTTATCAAAGACATCAATACAATTGAGTCAGTGCAACGTACTTTCACTAAAACCCTGTCAGGCATGCGGGGCTTGTCATATCGACAGCGCCTGGATCACCTAAAACTGGACTCACTTGAGCTTAGAAGGCTTCATGCTGATTTATCACTTACATATTCAATTTTAAAGGGGCTGACAAATATTGACCCCGGTGTATTTTTCTCTGTTCGGGGAAATACCATCACTCGTGGACACCCTCTGAAATTGAGGGTTGCTGCTGTTCGCAGGGATTGTACTAAATACTTTTATTCAAACCGTGTGGTGGAACCCTGGAACAGTCTTCCGCCGGAGGTGGTGGGATCGAACAGTCTCGCCCAGTTTAAAATATACCTTAGGAAAGTAGATCTTTCTAATTTTATGAAATGTTTTTAGAGTCTCATTTTAGTTTGCGTTTATTTTGTATAAGATTGACAAGCTTCCTAGTAGTGCTTATATGTTTATTTATTTATTTATTTATT
>JAHWFP010079453.1:11386-28744 GCA_023313725.1 Lithobius niger
TTTCCACAAGTTTGCAGATTTACACGGATTTGCAGAGGATTTGAAGATTTACATGACAAATCCCCATTCGTGTCTCATATTTGTTCTCTTCCCACATTAGGACGCGTTTACGCAAACACTCGCTCCCGCACTTTCGCAGCTAGAATTTAATCGTGACGGCAAAGGTGTCATTGCCATGGTAAGAACCCTTCCTGGATTAGCTAACTCAGACATCGTTTGAGTAAATGCTTGCAGGCTTGCAATCTGTGACATTAATATAAAGAATTCATCCTGACGAAACAATTTCCCCTGTTGATTCTGAACCCAAATTATTTACTGTTTTCGTGGCGAACCGGGAGAGCTAAAATTGCCGCCATGTTGGTATTTCAGATTTCTATTTCTAGCTGCGAGAATGCAAAGGCGAGTCGTTGCTTAAAAGCTCCCTTAGTCTTAGTAAAGCTGCCCCCTCCGATGTGGCCACCACCTCCGATGTGACTGCCTCCATGAATTAATTGACACATAGCTCCTGGTAGTTTTTGAGTTTTATGAACTTTTTATACATTTGCCTTTGTGACTGAGTGAGCGAAGCTAATAAGTCCCAGTTTTAATTCGATGATGTGACATTTTGCTGTTTGTCTGTTTTAATGTTAATAGTTAGGTAAAACTCACGAACCGATCCGAATGAAATTTGGAAGATGTATTCAATAAAATGCGTCCTTGGAGGCTAGGCGGCTGATATTAGAGATAGCCACTTACGGTGGGGATATCCAGTTGAGGTCTAAACTAGCCCCGGATTAACTTAGCCCTGGATCTAAACCTCGACCTGGGAGTTAGTAGACTGTATAAAAAAAAAGTTGGTGATAGCCATGTTGGACTAAGTTGGGGATAACCCTGATACTGTGTTTTTAAAACTCAGGAATAACGCTAATACTAGATGTATATCACCGCTTTTTACAGCTCGGGGCTAACTGCTCAGTGCTAAGTTAGTCCTCGACCTTCAGGCTAAATATTGCTTAACCCTCAACTTATTTCCTGATGGATATCACCATTTTTTCTATTATCAAGTTTAGCCAAAAGGTTAACGTTAACCCTCAAGTGGATATCCCCACCGTCAGGGGTCGGAACAGTTAAATGATAAAAATAAAAATTTGAAATTTCAACTTTTACTGTAGTTCAAAAGTGGTAAAAAAAAAAAAAGATGACTTCTATAGTTCAAAACAACATCACCCTCCAGAAGTTATGTTCCTGATACCAATGTGAAAACAGAAAGGGCTGACCTGAACGAAGGTCTTAGATCATTGCACGCTCCTGAGAACCAAAGATTTTTTCTGCACTTATAGAACATTTGTTGTAATAAGTTTAACACCCCCTAGCCGGAGATCATGCCTTGCTGATCAAGTTGCTTGGAACTAAACAGAGCATTTTTGTTAAGTTTTTTTTATTTTTTTTATTTTCAAAATTAAACATTTCAGCAAAAAAAGTGACTCTAGTAACGACCTCTTTAAAAAGTGACTTTGCGTGACGGCCTCTTAAAAAGTGACTTTTAGTTAAAACAGTGACTTGTTTCTAGCCCTGAACACAAGGCTGACGTCAAGTAGTTGGAGCACTGGGCAGAAATCATGCGGGTTGACTGCTAGCGAATTTTCCGAACAAAATGTTTTTCTTGTAAAGGTGTGGGGTGAACGATCGACGTCTATAGGTCACAAAACTAATTTCGTAATGACTCAACGCAACACACAAAATCAAACTTTAAAATCTTTAAAAATCCAGGGAGCTATTAAAAAGTGAGTATTTAGCAAATCATAGTGGAACTCGGTGATTTGACTCCATAAACATTCTGTTTCGTTTTCAGATTTCTTTGGTGGGCTAAATACAAGCCGGGTGGATATCATAACGTGCCATGCGACCCTCTAACATTACTGGATCGAATGCTCAAGGCAGTTCGATCGCCACCGTCCACCTGGCTGCGTGCCAGCTACCACCGTCATCTAACTACCCATCACAAGAGAAAGACCATTGTTCGACGACGTGGCGTCGGCCGGCGCTGGCCATTCAACCAATCGAGCAGGCAGGCAGACTGCATCCGATTATTTAATCACCTTCTAATCAAACATGGCCTCCTTAAATATTTAAAACTCCAGTAAAACACGCTTGTAAAAGTCATACGGTGTGCCAAAAAAACTAGATCCTCCTCCTCGCCAAAAGCTTCGTTTGTGATGCACCAACACTTTCATGTTGCAACCAATTTCTCTCCCCGATGTTGCAAATAAACTCATCTCCCACATTTCTTTTTAGTAATGAAAAATGGCCCCGTCTGCTCTGTACCTTTGTCCCTGTTCTAAGTAGCTGCAAGGAATATTTTTAGGGGGGGAGGGGGTTGGGCACATATTTTCATCAGCTTTCTAGTAAATAACAGTAATTAGACGTTTTATCGATCAATTTGCTCATCCCAAAATGCCTGTACGAATAGACGTACATCGAGGGAACTATAATGTCCGCGACCTATCTTGAGTTCGCCGCAGAACGAACACAGATAATCGACTGTACGTTTTTGGTAGCAGAGTGCCTTGTTGATATCCAAGATGGTTACAAAAACAATGGCGGCCGTCGATTAAATCCGCCCCCTCCAGGAAGACGTAGCCGCTCATAAACTACCTGCAGGACTCAAGATACGCCGCGCACACAATATACGAGTTGTGTAAGGGATGGAACGGGGGGGGGGGGAGGAAGAGGAAGAGGATCGATTTTAATAAAGATGCAAGCTGCAAGCTCGTAACTGTTGATTAATAACGTCAGCACGGATACCGTTTTGATTTGCGATTTTTAGGGGGAGGGGGAGGCACCCAGGGGGGCCCGCCTGAAATCGGTGGGAGCACGTCCCCCCCCCCTTCCCCAAGGCACCTGCGTAGCTCCGTCACTGCCTGTTCTTCAAAAGAGTTCAAAGCTAAAGACAAATTGGAACCTAAAGCTTGTAGCATACTAAGTCTGTTCCTTCCCGTTCTGACGACTGACGGCAACGGATGATCCAGCGCATATTGCCTCCGTCGCTAACCGTTGCAGTTGGTTGTTCTGAGCTTTTAAATTTGCTCGCGCCCAAATTGAGAATGCAAATGAAGAAGGACTTGTAGTGACCTTAAGTAGGTAATTAAATAGAAAGTCGTAGTAAATTAGGTATTCATTCTTTACGCTCGCGCATGATGACATTTAATTCCAGAAGGCAACCGAAATAGGTTCGCATCTGTATTCAGTAGGGGAAAGGCATTACGCACACAGACAAACATGGTATTCTTCTCATTATTCGAGTTCCCGGTGTTGCAGCATTAAACGGACATTATTTTACGGTAACGGTGACTATCCTTGCAGTTTTAGACCGATTTATTGCTACGTCAAAGGATTATTTAATACATATTTTTTATGAGAATAGAACGTGCCGCACGCAATACGTAGAACAATACGCACATACAGTGGTTCTAAATCTGCCCAAAATTAACGAAATTTTGCCTCCAGAGATTTTATTTGGATATCTTGTGCTCAAAGAGGTATGTAGCGTTAAGCCATTGTTGTTAAACTTTAATAATTTAGCGGTAATGCGTGGTTTCCATTTTAAATTCCACCTATCACATGTCACTTCCACAGCTGCTAGAGCAGTCCGTTTTATGGTGTGCTCGCAGCGCAACTGGTGGCAAAATCGGAGGCTAAGCAGATAATGCGTCATCGCTTTGGTCAAGCCTTTATAGATATTAGGAAACATGGTCGTTGCTGTGGGGAAAGTTAGTCTAATGGTTAGCACTACTATGTCACGTGCAAGAGGTGAATAAATAGACATAAATCGCTGGAAAAAATACTAAGGAAAATTGGAAGTTTAGCCCAGTGGCGTGGCGTGAGTCCCCGCAGCCCCCGCAGCGGCGGGAGGGCGCAGAGCATTGTTGGGCGCCATCGCGTCTTGCTGATTTTTTTAATCAATTATTTTTTGATTCGATTAAAACTGAAAATTTCCGCCGTCGCAGACATATCGTCACAGTCTCTCTAGGCTGGCAGGCTAACAGAATTAAAGAAACTAGCAGGCTAAAGAGGTCCGGGGGGTGGTGGTGGAATTACGCTTGCATCCCCCCCCCCCCCCCCCCCCCACTCTTTCCCCCGCCCCAAGATTCGCTGACGCTGGTCTAGTCCTGGGCTGTGCGACTGGAAAACTACCTTATTTTCAGAATTGGGCAACGTTTGCTGTGTTGTTGTGTTAGTTTGGTGATGAAATTTTTTTTTTAATTTTTTTTTTCTGGGGGGGGGGGGGACACTTTGACCTTTCGCAGGGGGGCGCACACCAAGCTAGCTACGCCACTGGTTTAGCCAACAGCGAAAATCATACACAAGAAATAACGTAGTTCAGTAAGCCACCTTTATGCACTTACGTTTCGTCGGAGTGGCATGACCCGGATTCGAACCAACTACCCAGTACGCCCCCAGATCACTTGCATAGCGCCTTAGTCACTACGTGCAAGAGGTCACTGGTTGAATCCTGATCATAGTTATCGATATTTTAGGGAAGAGAATGGCTCCTTGACGCCTCATGGTCATGTCAATTGTGACATGTAAAAGATCCGGTTGGAATTACCTAGTAAAATAGAACCTTCGAGGTTCGTTTGCAGCTTCGAAAGACCGTGTTCCTTCTTTTTATTTAGATTACTTTTCTTTCTGTTTGATGTAAAAATCAAATTCTAATAATGGAAATGCGTGCAAAAGTTTTCAGTGAGCAATCCAAGACGCATGGATTATTCCCACTACAGATTTTTTGGGGGAGAAGGGAAGAAACCAACTGAGAAGAACACAGGAAAACTTAAAATCCAACTGAAAAATTAAAAAAGAAACCTATTGAAAACTAGACTAAACTGTTTTTGGGAATATTTGAGTAGAATACATCCTATTCAAATATGCTCCTAACGAACGAATGTTCGTCCGACCCTAGCATGGACTGCATATAAATACTCGAGATGACTATCGGGACATGCTGCCAGTCCTCATGTATCGAACAAAAAAGATACAGATGCAAACCTATCTACGCTGCCTCCTGGACTTGAATGTCAGACTGCCTGAGCAGGGAATCAAACCCATAATATTTGAACCCAAAGGCTGAGCCATACCGACCATACTGACACGGCCAGAAAGAAACGTCCATAACACGTACTGCCCATGAAATGCCCATGCTATGCACGTGTTAAATGCTGCCTATGGAAGTTTCCTTTTGGCCGTGTCAGTATGGATCAGCGGTAGGACCTCGACCTTTGGTTTAAAAGGTCGTGGGCCACTCAGACAGTCTGATATACAAGTCCAAAAGGCAACGTAAATAGGTTTGCATCTTTTTTTGGTTGTTTTAACTCTTGTTTACCTTTGGCTTTCCATCTTTAATGTGTCGAACAACGTGTATTAGACATACTATAGTGTGCGCGGTTTATCTTGAGTCCTGCAGGTGTTTTATGAGCGGCTACGTTTTCCTGGAGGGGGTGGCATTAATCGACGGCCGCCATTGTTTTTGTAACCATCTCGGATATCAACAAGGCACTCTGCTGCCAAAAACATACAATTGACTATCTGTGTCGTTCTGGGGCGAACTCAGGATAGGCCGCGGACACTATAAATGCATTTGAGGCAAGAGTCAAAAGCAAGGCCGAACTAAGTTATCCTAGCAACGTCTTTCGTACCACTTACCGTTGATTTATCGTTCATATTCGCTCCGAGGTCGATGAGTCGTTCGGCAATTACCACTTTGTTGTCACGAACAGCAAACATAAGCGGCGTCAGACCTGTACCCTGAAAAAAAAAAACAAAGAAATAAGGTGAACAAAGATTTTTTGTTGAGTTGCTGCATTCAGGTTCGAGAGCTGAAAAAAAAAGGAGGTGGGATTTTTGCTAAGTGCTGGAGAGGTGGTATACGTTTTTGCACCCGTAGTTCACCGGCTTTTTCCAAAAGGTCAAGCATCCTGTTCAACTACATAATTTTCTTGAGCTGTTCACCTTGAACCATAATCAAAGTTGCGACTTTATTTAAAGAATAACGTCCATTTGAGCAATATCGTGACCCGATACAACAATGGTTAAAACAATGCGTTACCGATTGTTGAACATGTCGCTCCCGTTTTTCGTGTAATGCCCACGAAACGGGGGCAACATGTTCAACAATCGTTAAAGCATTGTTTAACCGTTGTTGGCTACAATGGGCGACATAACTCAGCATTGTTTTGTTGGCTTTATGACCGCGCCCCTTGTTGAACGAGTGGTTCGAACTGGGCGCTCGTATCTGTGCATTGTTACACGATCTTCCCTTTCAGCAACAAAAACAAACGAAGCGGCCCTCATGTTTTTCTATTGTTGTATCCTTTAATTAAAATTCATTATTTTATTTGTTATTCCTTCAGTTCTCCCCCCCCCCCTCCGCCCCCCACCAGCATTCAAAGTTTGTTTCAGATTGTGAAATTATTTCTTTTTCGTACTTCACTTCCCGTATAGTCTACGTGCTTCAACACCACAAGCTCAGAAGTGGAAAAACAATCAGTGGCGGATTTATGCAAAGCCCTATATTTCTGCAACAAGCTCTCCGCTTCTACATCATAATTATTTTCCCGCCCGTTCAAAAACAAAATCGGTCTTAACAGCCGGGTTTCGAAAAACTTCTCTTACTGGGACCAGCTTGGCCTAATTATAACCTACAGTTGGATTTGTAAATAGTCGATAATGCTCATTGTAGGCCAAATTACAAAAATGTAGGTGCACGGTGTTTACTAAAATATCGGCCCATTACTAAAATGTAGGTATAATGACTAAATTATACCACGAGTTATTGTTGCCAGAACTCACTCGACGTCGTTGGTTGGCCTATGCTAACTGCGTTCCAAACCTTGTAATGCCAACATGGCGCCAGATAACCGCCTGTTCTCGTCTGAACGAGATTCGCGAGAAGCCAATCCCACAATCTGTTTATTTATTTTTCTTATTATTAACATTATTGTAACGTCCTATAAAGAGCAAAACAAAAATTTCAGATTAATACAACAACACAAGGCCACCTTAACTTCCTGTTTTCGCCTCTGCTCTCGCCTGACGAGATTCGTAATATACACATCCCGTTAATAATATACACATCCCGTTAATTCACAATAATATACACAATAATATACATACACACAATACATACATACGTACATACATACATACATAATATACACAATAATATACACATCCCGTAATATACACATCCCGTTAATTCATCATTCCAGTGGTAATCACTCCTGTGGTGTGAGACGAAGGCAATACAATTATTAAAGGATGGTTGCCACAAATGTGAAAAGACTGTACATATTAAAAACGATGCGAACAACAATTTATAAAATCGATCAGCTATTGGAATATTAGTTAAAACCTTTGCCTGTGGTAGGATAGATTTTGCAAACAGTATCACAGTTGAACTGTAACCGTACGTGTTTTACGCTATTCGTCGGACTTAAGTTTCTCTAACATTTTTGAGTAACTGAGACTGACTTTACTCACAATGTTCAATGGCGGTAACCGGTTTCAAAGCGGAATATCACAGCCTGTAACGCCTCAAATCGCGAATCTGCTTGTCCAATTGGAGTATTAATTATCTCATTTCGGGCTCCAAGCTGAGGGCTCGTTTACGGAACGACAGTTTTCTCGCTCACTAGCTTTTACTTGATCAATACTAAATCTGATGGCTGCTTCTCGCCTTTACCGGAGTATGCGGCTTTCAAGTTGTCCATGCGTATTAGTGACCATGACAACGACGCAGACGCAAATCTTCTCCTCGTGCCTCGTGACACGGCGTACGATGCATGCAACATGACAGCGTCGATTTATGACAAGAAAACAATTTTCACTGCAGTACAAGACGACGGACTGTTTTTTGTAAGCCGGCATTCGATGGTTTGTCTTCGATTCGATAGCCACGAAATGGACGCAATGTTGGATTTTGAATTCGCGCTGCGAGAAGCTATTTATTCTACATACCGACGTTTGATCATTGCTAGAAGCTGTACTTTGAGGGAGAATAGCAAATTTTGGAAATAGCGTGAAATGACAACAATCGTGTAGCAATGTTTAAAATTACTTAGCACTTTGTTCTTTATCCGTGTTGTTATTTATAATACATACAATTTGTTATCTATATTACCGCATTCATTTAGTAGCAACGGGAAACTAACCATAAATAAATAGCGGTCGACTAGCAAATAGCATTCGTTGCGAGCGAGAATGACTTGTTGCATAAACACGCCCTAACATCTGCCCACCCTGAGCAGACCGAATGTGTTACCGATCGAATGTGTTTCCAACTACAACAATTATGCTAAACCCAACGGATGTCAACCCCCCACCCCCCAACTTGAATTGTTGGAAACGAAATGTCTCCATGTGTCCATGTGTCCATATTGTGGTGGGTTATTGGATTTCTAGTTATGGCTTGCGGTCGCTTGTATTTTTGCTTATGTGCTTTTGTATTTGTGCGTTAGGGGTCGCACGGCTAAGGGCCCAATCTTCCCAATAAAATTAATTCAATTTAGTTCTCCAAGGATAGAAGTAAAATAGGGCGATTTGTACATATTTTAATGACAGGCCTTTTTAAAAACTTCTAAAAACTATAAAAGCGACCAGTTGCATGCAACAATTTACACGACATAAAAAGAGAAGTCGATATATACGTTTTTGGTAACATTTCTTGTCATCAGATGTCGTTGCCAGGCATACATAATTATGAATCTTACGGCCAATTAAAGAACTCTTGCTGCATTGACGAACAGAATAATGACCAATGTCACGAATTATCATGTTCCTGATAGTTAAATGAGTGGAGACCACCAATTGATTTTGTAATCTGCGTTGCACTCCCTCAATTGCTTCTACGTCCCTCAATAAAAAAGGCGACCATACTGGACTAGCCTATTCTAGAATTTGACGGACATACACCTTGTATGACCATATGAGGGTTATTGAGTTTTCTGAGGTAAACCGACGTCTGATCATTGCTGGGCGTTGATTTGCCGTTTTAATAATTGCTTGCATGTGAGTAGCAAACTTTCGATCATTAGTAAGCCAAGAAGGAATAAGGGAAAAAATTATTTCTTATATTTCCTATATGCAGAACATGACATTTGTCTGCAGCAATTGGCAGCTGACATGCTAATGACCAGATGTCACTATTTTCAATGACATTGTTTAACGTTTCATGTTCAAGCGTAGTATTGGCTTTACCATGAGTTTCCACATCGTCAGCATACTTAAGTTAGGACTAGAATAAGAGCTGGTGAGATCGTTAACATTTATCACAAACGAGTTGATCCTAGAATCGACCCTTGTGGTACACCACTCCCAACCATCACAGAATGTGATTCTGATTCACCAACAACAATTTTGTGTAAACGATTTTGGAGAAAATCCGACTGAAATGTACGTAATTAATGTGCTGGAAAAAAAATAATTTACTTAAGTTTGGCTATAAATTTACAATAAACAACCGAATCGAAGGCTTTAGCAAAATCAACGAAACAGCATCGGTAGGGATCAGAATTCGATCATGATGTCCAATCCTGTAGTGTAGAAAGCAATTGCAGGGTCATTGAACGATTTGGGACGAAACCAAATTGATCACTTAGTATGATGGGATGATGTTCCATAAATTTCACCATATTATTTCTCATAACACGTTCCATTACTTTGCACGCTACACAACTTAGTGATAGAGACCGGTAATTTGACACATCAGAAACACTGACTTTTTTGCGTATTGACACCAACCGTGCATGTTTCAAAGATCAGCAAAGTACTGGTATAGTAAATGATAAATTATGAATAATAAAGGTATTGACATTTCCCACGCCACCTTTTAAAAAATGATGCAGAGAAACCATCAGATCCTATCGATTTACTTGATTTTAGACTGATAAGAATTTCCAACACATCAGATGGCCAAAACGCAATATCCAAGCTCTGAGCTATCACACATGTGTTCGATATTGTTGATATCACATTATTGTCCGTTGTAAACAGTGGCATAACTCGTGGGGGAGGGGGGGAGGGAGATTCGCCCCCTCTGTAAGATTTTGAAGGCTTATTCGGCAAATTGGCCAAGTCACTTTACGCATAGCCCTGACTATCCTGAAGACGTATTTTATTTATAAAATATAAGTGTCTAGTTTGAAAAACTGAACGATTTACATTACAATTTTTTTTAATGCAGTCTGCAAAATGATTTTGTAAAAATGTTTCCAACGGCACTTTACAAGGCCAGAAAGTAGCAAAAATGCGTCAGCTTCCCCGCCGGGGAAGCTCACAGCGCTCCCCCAGACTCCCCGAGCTGTTATAGGCTCCTCCCTTCACACCATTCAGCTAAATGGTTACTGTTGCCCCCTCGATACAAACACTTAGTTACGCCACTGTTGTAAAGTTAGAAGAAAATGCATCCACCAAAACATTAGCCTTAGTTAACTTGTCTGTTTGGAGCATGCCATTAACCTTTGAAGGTGGTATGGGATGATGATTGGACATTTTACGCTTTACAAATTTAAATAGTGCTGCAAGATTTCCTTCCTCAGCTTCCGCAATTTCATTTACTTTATACCAGTGTAGCCTGCTTTTAAAATAATTATTGTTTACATCGATATTGTTTCGATTTCTACTGCAGCGTCGCCAGTGCAATAGTTTTTTTTTTTTATTTCTCTTTAGTTTGCATAAAATCACCGGAATCTTTGGTCGGCAATTATGCAGTGGCAGTGTAACGATCGGTTTAAAAGAGTTAGAAATGCATGGAAGCTAAGCCAGGCTGAATTTACAGCCAAATCATTTAGGTAATTGCGATCCAAATGCCAACGTGCATGATCGAAATTAACATGTTTTTTATACTGCACAGGTTTTGTTAATGGGTTAGCCATAAAATCTGATTGAATTTGAATAAACACCTTCCGATGGTCACATTAACCGAAATGATCGCCAACATCAACCTCGTATGCTGTTCTGTCATTACCATATAGAACTCGATCAAGTATCGCATTATGCCTGACTGGTTTCGAGACGAATTGGGACAAACCCAGTTCTGAAACAGTATTAAGGAAGACATGTACTCCACCGTTGGAGGTAGTACAGTGATTCCAATTTATAGTGGGTTGGTTAAAATCACCCATGATAATATTAATAAAGTTAAAGTTTAAATTTTTACGCAGGTAGAAACACATCGTAGAGACCGTGGTATCATTAAACCCATTCGGAACGCAGCCAATTAGTATATTGATACTGTAATCAGTTAACTTGATACCCAATGCCTCTGCATACGTTCCATAGTTATTAACTGTTGTTCAACGAAGCCGTTCAGCCAAAAACCCATTAAGTCGACCCACGTAAACACCGGTGGTTAAATTTCTGACGTCAATCAAAAGAGTTTGCATGGTGTTCTAAGGTTTAACGTGGACTAAACACTACAGTAACACTAATATCAAAACCTTACACGAAAAATGTGTATTCCTTTCCTGTTGTGACTGAGGTACTGGAAAACCTCACCCTTCACATCCAGCGAGCCCGTTTTGTTGTTGAGATGATGAGGGTGTATCAATCATTAATTAATTTTTGGTAATCATCAGGTAATCTTTGGTAATTGTCGATAACCCGCAGTATCCCAGGCAATCCTATATGTAGGAAATTCGGGAAATCGGTGATAATCTAGAGGTAAAATACGAATTATTCCATGTAGCAATCCATGATAATCCCAACTCTTCCACACAGCAATCAAGTAATGTAAAGCAATCCATGTAGTAATCCAGTAATCTGAAGTATTCCTTCTAGTAATCCAGTAATTAGAAGTATCACTTGTAGTAACCCAATTTTTAAAGTGTGTTTTGTGGTAATCCAGTATACAGTACAATCTTAGCTTTGCAATCTCGGTAATCAAAAGTTAATACTAACAGATAATCCGGTGTTAATCCTCTGGGGGAATATTTGATAATTACCAGCCACACTATTGTAATCCACTTTTGCGAGTAATCCTGTCTATACTACTTTGACCAATTAACACCCCTTGGCGAGCTCAGTTTCATCTACAGTAAACCCAGTATAAGGACCTTGGAGTGTGGGTTACGAAAAATCTAAAGTCTTCTCTTCACTGTCAAAAAACCAGTGCCTTGGCATACAAGCGGGCTGCCATTGTAAACCAGTGTTTTACGTCTGGTAACGTTCGAATTAAAATTTGGGCCTTTAAGGTTTTTGTGAGGCCCATCCTCGAGTACGCTACCCCTAGCTCCTAAATGTCCCCCATGATGGCCGAAAAAAATGTTTGCACTGGAACGTGCGCTCCGAAACGCCTTGAATTTCACGAATGAGGTATCTACCAACGTGAAACTTAAGGGACATACCTCCCAGCGCCATTTTTCTCGATCCTCCGCATCAAGTACGGCCCCAAAGGTTTATTTCCTTACCGTTAGTCTTTCCCTTGCTAAAAATCCATTTTAAAATGTGGCGTCTCGGAGATTTTCTGTTGAATATAATGGAACTTTATTTACGAACGATCCGTAACTATATGATTCATTTCGCGCTTACAATAACCATGACGTTTCATCTGTGTGTGTGTGCATGTACTAATTTGCTAATAATTACTATGAGATCAAAAATCTAAAAGCGTAAGGCGGTAAAAATTCAAATTAATTATTCCAATAGATCGCCGAAGCAAAATTATAGGAAACTATAGCTTCGAAAATTATAAATTGTGATGTTAAAATACGAAAATCGTTCCGGTTTGTGACGACACGATTAATGCGTTCATGCTGGCTCGTCTATTAGGCACAATGCCAAATGAGACAGTAGCTTCGTTCTTCAACGCAACTACTATCTCAGATGACCTTTGGTGTTCGTATATACGCGGAGGGCGACCAGCGCGAACTGTTACTAAGGCAGGCGGAATGTTATAAGGCAGGCGGGATGTCCCTTTAACATGTTTTTTTTTTTAGAAATTAATGTCCACAAGATTGGATTACGCTACATAGTTCAATGAGATCTGTACGTGCATGCGCAAGTGTAGCGAGGAATCGTGAGCTGAGAATTACAGAAATAAACGGATATGGGTTTGCATCTGTATTTCTTTATCCACCCAAAAACAAAACTGGTATAGAGCCCTCCAGGTTTCAAAAAACGAATCGGCCTTTGAAGGTAGTAATATCATTCAACCAGGGAAAGGCCGCCAAGGTTAATCCTGCGAGCTAAGTTAATCGCACCGAGTTGGACGTTATATGAAAATTTGAAGATTGCTACCGCGAGTAACAATGTTTTAGTTTTCATTTAACTTTCGAACTATTAGTCGGTGCGATTAACTTGGCTAACAGGGTTAACCTTGGCGGCTTTTTCCTGGTCGAATGATATCACTACCTTCAAAGGCCGATCATTTTAGGAATCTTGGCGGGTTATAATAATAATAATAATATCTCCACATAGAGGTGGAAGGACTAGGGAAGGGTGTTGAACCGCTGATACCGAGCCAAACTAAGAGAAAAAGAAAAGAGACCATTATAAACAATAATAAACTACGATGGTAAATAGTCTACGATGCTTCAGGAATTTGTTGAGATTCTCCTGTTTAAGATACGGCAAAATCCCTGCACCTTTGGCTGGTCTACAGTTGTTGCCGTAAAGGAATTCCAAACATTTACGATTCTTACGGGAAAAAAGTTTAGTCGGCAGGTAGTCCGCACAGGCTGGTAAGCAAGCTTCCAGTTACGAACCTTTGTAACCATTGCCCCCAATACGGGTTCGAAAAAGGGAAGATTCACATCAATCAACCCACGGAGTATTTTGCATGTGAGAATCAAGTCGAAGCGAATGCGACGCAATTTAAGTTGGTCCAGCCCAGTGCGGGTTAGGCATTCGTAATAACTAAGGTCGTGCATGCCACGTAGGCTTTTCGTAAGCCGGCGCTTAACATATTCTATCAGGTCAATATCACCCAATAAGTGAGGGGACCAAACTAGGGTAGCGTACTCGAGGATGGGCCTCACAAAAACCGTAAAGGCCCAAATTTTAATTCGAACGTTACCAGACGTAAAACACTTGTTTACAATGGCAGCCCGCTTGCATTCAAGGCCAAGGCACTGGTTTTTTGACACCGGATAGAAGACTTTAGATTTTTTGTAAACCACACTCCAAGGTCCTTATGCTGGGTTTTACGCCAGTTTTGTCCTTAACTGGGTTTTATACCAGTTTTGGTTTTGGGTGGATATCACAACTTTCATAGGACTGTGAATGTACAAAAGGTCACACCGTCTTATTTTTATTTCCACCTTTTTTTTCTGGGGGAATTTTATGTCTTTAAATTTTCGCATCGATAATTTTCTAATTTACCTTTGCCAAATTAGCGTTACATCAGCCAAATTGACACAGTTTGGTTCATTGTATGACCATGCTTCACATGCTTAGGTTTCTTCATTCCCACTTTTTTGCGAACAATGACTAACAAACGCTGTTTTCGTTCGCTTCGCTCACTCAATCAGCGCATCCCCCTCCCAGACTAACAACAAAAAATGCAGTAAACAACAAAAAATTTAAAAGGAAAAGGTCTATAGGAAAAACCAACGTTGAAATCCGGACTTAAACTCGCAACACAGTGTCGTGCTTGTTCCTTTACGTGCCCGTGTTCGTCGCAGTACTATGATACTAAAATAAAATAATCCAAAAAAAGAAATCCGATTCCTCCACAGTCTTCCGCAATTGTGATTGCTACTGCCAGTTTCATTCTTCGTATACATTCCGGCAGCGAGTTTCCGTCAGTTTTGATTGGTGAGGCTTCAGAATGTTTATCGTGAAGAGCAGCCCTCCTCCCTACAGTTCAGACTGCGCACTGTTCGAGAATTACGTCCATAGTATTTTTTTTTCCATATTCACACGCTTCGCCTCTCAAACTCAAAACTGTTCGTCCGATTCTACACGGAGGGGTTGGGGGGACGGAGGTTGAGAACGACAAAAAAGCACCGGGCAGCATAAGGGTATGTTTAAGCTACCACCCGCCTTTACATTCTCGCAGCTAGAATTTAAACGCGATTGGCAAGATATCGTTGCCATGGTAAAGACACTACCTGGATTAGCAAAATCCGACATCGTTTGATAAAATGCTTGCAGTCTTATAATCCGTGACAATAAGACAAAAAATTCCCCATGATGAAACGATTTTTACAGTCGCTTCTGAACGCAAATATTGACCGTTTCCGTTGCGAGATGGTAGAGCTAAAACGGCCGCCATGTTGGAATTTCAGATGCTTTCTAGCTTCTAAACCATTCGCAATGGCTGTTTGCCGTGACGTCACCATGAGTTAGCCAATGACGAACGAGAACAACGGCTGTTTGGCCGTCTGATTGGACTAGCCCAGTCACGTGATATGCACGTCACAGCAAACAGCCATGGCGCATGGTATAGCTGCGTGAAGGCGTAGGCGAGTCGTTGGGTAAATGCGCCCTAAGAGGTTCATGCTATGAACGAGTTTCGTATGCTTTCGTTCCTTCGGATTTTTTTCTTGGACTTTACTTCCTTTGGATTTTCTTTCTCTGGATTTTTCGGTGGATTTTGTTTTTTTTTTTTGGGGGGGGGGGGGGGATTCTTTTTTTTTTATCTATAGATTCCGTTCATGCAACGTAGCTTTTGACTTAGTTAATTCTAAATTCGAAGGATACTTTTCAGTTTAACGGAGCTTGTGGCTTCCAGTTGTCTGTACCTAGTAGTCATGACAATGATGAGGACAAAGATCCTCTCCTCGCGGCTCGAGACACGATGCATGACATCCACGGCATGAAGGCGTCGATTTATGACAACAAGAAATCCGTTCCTATATTGCAATGAAAAATGGCAGAGTGATTTCTGAATGCCGGCCTTCGATGGTTTGTTTTCAATTCGACAAAACCGAAATAGCCACCATGTTGGATTTTGAATTCTCTCTACGATATTATGTTTTCTACCAACGTTTGATCTAGTGCTGGGTGGAATCGGAAATTTTCGGTACGGTACGGTATCGGTATTCTGAAAAAAAATATTCGGTAATTTCGGTATTCCGGTATCGGTAGCTGCCTATACCTGGATAGTTGAAGCATACCCTCGTGCCAAACTGCTACTAAATGATACAGGGCATACCATGCTGTTTTCCGATGTCTGATTTCAACATCAGTGCACCTCTGCTGCTACTCCGCCACTTTCATTGGAATCGGTCTCGGAGATCTAGTTACAGTTTAGTCGTTGCTTGGAATAAACACCTCTTAAAACGAAGCATAAAATCTAGAAATCGACTGAATCTACTTTTACTAAATCCACATAATTTACAAGATTGGCTGAATCAGATCCGGATCCTAACCGAATCCCCCCCCCCCCCCCAAAAAAAAAAAAAACATTTGGATAGATGTTTATGTTTTGTACAGACTAACTGTTCACTCTCCCTAAATGATTGAGTCGACTTTAAAGACTGAGTAAATATTTTGCAAATTGTTCACTGGTTTTTCCCCCTACAACTTCTGAACAGTTTATGCTATCAATTTGAATTTAGCTCCATTGGAAAGCTGATGGAAAAAACCCTTCGAATGGTATATTGGAATGTCCAAACTGGCCAAACATTGGCGAAGTTATTAAAAAATCAGCTAGACACTAAAAATGTACGGTTTTCGGTATTATGCAAATACCGATTACGGTTTCGGGATTCAAAAAATACCGATAACCGCGGTAAAACTACCGATACCGCCCAGCACTAGTTTGATCAACGCTAGAAACTCTTCGTTGTGCGATAAAAGATAAATATTGGGGGAAAATCACAAATTAAAACGTTGTAGCGATGTTTAAAAGTTTTGTTGGGTTTTGTTCTTTGCCCTTGTTGTTATTAAGTTGTTTATTTATTACCGCATTCTTTTAAGGAACTGGCTGCTCATTGTACATACGCAAAGCTAGAGTAACAAGTAGCTTTCGGCGAGCGTGGAGAAGGATAAGGTCTTGTTGCATAAATGCGCCCTTTTTCGACGGAGCTAAATCATTAAAAGTTCAGTTTTAACGCAGAATTACCCGTAAAATAAAGGGAAGACCGACTGTATTGCCTAGTTAAGCCGTTCAACACGTGAACAAACACTGACCGCCATATTTGCGGAAGTAGGTTAGCTAAAAAATATTCATAGGTAGGTAAACACAAACAAGTGTACGAAAATCTACTCGTGAATATTGTATAATTATTAATCTACTTCCGCAATTACGGCACGATGAACGGGTTTGTTGACGTCCTGAACGACTCAATTGTGTAGTCGATCGTCCGTTTGTTTTGCACGTAATTCTGTTTTCAATTAAGTTTGTAGCACCTTCGAAAAAGGGCAACATCAGGCCTAAAA
>JAHWFP010079454.1:0-10140 GCA_023313725.1 Lithobius niger
TACATTAAAATAGCATGCGAAAGGCCCTAGGCCTTGTCCATACCTACGTTTTAAGCTATAGAACTTGAAAATCGGTTCATTGGTTCGATCTCTTGGCAAGAGCAAAATTGCTAGCCCATTTGGCTTTCCGTATCAAGAATATTATAGTTACATTAAAATAGCATGCGAAATACCCTAGGCCTTGTCCACACCTACGTTTTAAGCTATAGAACTTGAAAATCGGTTCAGTAGCTCGATCTCCAGGTGAGTACAAAGAGTCCCAACAGCAACATTGATTTCTGCCCAGTGCTCTGCAATAATAATTGCTCTGCAATAATAATTGCTCTGCAATAATAATTGCTCTGCAATAATAATTGCTCTGCCGACGAGTATACTGCCGTCACATCAAAATCGGGTTCAAAAGGCCCTGGTCGGTGTTAATACCTACATTTTAAGCTATACAAATTGAAAATCGGTTCATTGGTTCGATCTCTAGGTGGGAGCAAAAGTTTTAGCCCATTTGGCTTTCCGTGTCAAGAATATTGTAGTTACGTTAAACTAGCCTGCGAAAGGCCCTAGGCCTTGTCCAGACCTACGTTTTAAGCTATAGAACTTGAAAATCGGTTCAGTGGTTCGGTCTCCAGGTGAGGGCAAAGAGTCCCAACAACAACAAGAAATGGCCATGCTGTGGACGTCGAACGGTTTGATTGTTGTCATTAAAATTTGTAATGCGGTGAAATAGTTACGACACGACCCCAAATACCGAATTTCGTTGGTCTGTCAATTTTGGGCGAAACTATAGGAGTTCAAAGTTTGACGTTTAACATGGAAGTTCATGCTGAGGTTTACATAAGGACCGCTACCGCGGTTTGGTTTGGGTTTGGTTTTGTCGGTTAGGTTATAGGTACCGGCTTTGTTTGGCGTTTCACTTGTAAGGAATTGGTTGGGGGTTTGTTGTTTCGAAGTGGGGCAGTTAAATTCATGCTTCCCTGCGTGGCGTCGGCTAGCCTGCCGGCAACATGGATGACGTCACGCCAAACTCCCGAAGTGCTAACTTTGACCCTTCACCATGCCCAAACGGTGCCTTTGCCCCAAAAATGGAAGAGGAAAACGTTGTCAGCATTTAATTCTTAGTTCATTAAAAAAAAAAAATTAAAATCGGACGAGAGACACTTATTCTGTTAGGATGAAGATTAGCGTCGGTTAATACAAAAATTAGTGATGTGGCGTGGTGCCCCTCATCTAGACAATTACCGCCCCTGTACGTTGAAAATATATTCCATCACTTAAATAAAAATAATTAGGCAGCAAGATATAAAAAAAACCAGGAACTTCAGCACCAAAGTAGTCTCTTGGTAGAGCAAAGCTGCTTTAACACCCAGTATTTTGCTTAATACTCAGCAAAATTCATGAACAATTTCAGGGCAATAAAATTCAGATTTATATATATAAAAAATAATTAGACACTTACCTTTTATGTTCTTCACTATCTACCCTTTGCTGTTCTTTTAATTCCTGCGACGTATAAACGCAATAAGCACTGCCTTCCCGACTTTTACTTTTTTTTCCTTTTACAAATATTCTAATTTAGATTTTGTAAAATAAAAACCAAACAAAGTATTATAGTGCAAATAAGTATATTTTTAAGATTTTGATATGTCGCCCCGTTAGTTTTCAGATCATTAGCTATTCAGGGGTTGCTACGCTAGACACAACTTTAGGCCTAACTAATTCTTCGTTAGGCCTAATAGGCTACTATATTCAAAGTCGAATTTTTCCAGTTTTTAAGCCCGCGCATAGTACGTTATATTTTCGGCCAAAAGGAAATTCATCTCTGATTCATTATTATTTGACGACGACGAAGAGTATTCTTACAAACACATTACAACGACTTCGCTAAAAAATTTAGAATTTTTTAGCAAAGTGAAGACCTCAAGAAGGATTCTTCACCCCTAAGCTGTAGCTTGGAAAGGAGCTGAATCCTCAACAAGTCAGCTGCATCGTCAAGTGACGTCATAATATGATACCAAATAACAATTACGAAACGCCATGTAAACAAAGAAACGCGGTTTTCGAAAAAGAAAAGAAATAAATCGATGACGTCATTTGCTTATACTGTTGAACAATATTTCACTCGGCTACGTCGCGTTTCGCATAATGCAGTTTCGCATAACTCCGTTTTTTGAATTAATTTACGCGAAGCGGTATAGTCTGCATAAACCACTCCACTGACTTCTCTTACGCATATTCTCATTTCATATAAAAGTCCCTGTTGGCATAAGTGCGCACTTTATTTGTTCGGGAATGGAGTTCGTTACAACTAAACGTGGAGGAAAGAAAGTCGAGGGGTTACCGACTTGCGAAAAAGCGTACGCCGGATTTCGGATTTGTCTAATGTTTTGTTGAATTTAATCCTGAGTTGTTGGATTTAGACTGGATTTAAAAGCATCGTTTCTATCATTTTTGCCCCCATTTTTGTACAAAATTTGATCGTATTTGGTCGGATTTATACTGCTTTAAGTCGGATTATTGTCTAACATGTCGGTTTTTTTTTTGTGTATTCAGCGGATATATGTGAATTTAATCCGGATTTGTAGAATTTTAATTGGATTTAAGGATACCGTTTTTTTTTCATTTTGGTTCCCATTTTGTCTCCCATTTTCGTCCGAAACCTGGTCGGATTTGTTCTGCATTTGAGCGGATTTAAGTCGTACTTTTTAGATTTAGTTTGGATTACTTGGATTAAAGTCTTATTATTACGGATTTTTCCAGTGTTTTTTTTTTTTTATTTAAATCCGGACTTCGCGGATTTAAATCCTGATTTGTAAGTTTTGTTCCGGATTTTCATGGATTAAATCCGAATACCACACCAAGTGTACACCTGATTTGTAAAGTCGGTAACCCCTCGAAGAAAGTGGACATGCAGAGGAAATTCAGACACCGGACACCGGATAAATAGGCACCAATTTTTTTTTCAATTTTAATTGGGATGGATTGCATTCAAATCATGGATCGCTTGTTTTAAATCTGGGACAATTATTCATGTGGGACCGTTTGGGGGGGGGGGGGGGGGGTACTTGTCGCATTTTTTCGAAATTTTCGTGGTGAATTAATGTTCCAAATTACGCTGCCTCGCTCGCGCTACTGCTCTCGCTGCGGCCAATATATAACATCAGAGATGCTATTTTAATAGAGATGCGAACAAATCTTTATTTAATTATTATAAAGTGTTACACAAAACTGTATTATACGAAACGGGCAAATGTTTTCAAATTATGCGAAACAGGAATAAACGAAACGGGAATATGCAATGCACTATTATGCGAAACGGGATTATGCGAAACACGATGTCACCATTTCACTCATTAATACCTCAGTCTCCCATGTTAAAGCTGAAATTTCGATGTTTAATTTCTCCGGCATCTTTCAACATTCTCCACTGGAATTTGGTATGTGAGCCTTGTGGGACTTGGCCAACACGTGTACCAACTTTTATTAATTTCTGATGCATCACATTGGTGATCTGGACTTAAGCTGGAATCGTGATTTTCATTTTTGGCTTGTTCTTGTACTTGTAACTTGGCACGACACGTTTCTACTACACTCTCTACAGATCAAACTATTTGTCCTAGAATGCTGATTCTTAGCTCATTTGAAAGAGCTACTTCCGGAGATGTGCCCTTTATAGAAATAGAAATTTTAATTGGTCGTGCCATTCAGGATTTAATACTTTCTTTATTGGGGTCGCAGCCCGAAGCTATGTGCCCACTACACTTTATGGATACTCCAACATACATACTTCAATTTTGCAATACTACACAATGTTGGAATTACGGGGCCCTGAACGGCCAGTTTTATTGTTTTACATTCTTTTAAACATTGTTATTTTGCAACAAAGCCAATCAGCAAATGCCAGGTGCAAGGCGTAAGACTTAAGGCCTCTCCAGACAGAAGAAAATTTCGTGCGAAGCTATGCGTAACTACGTGCCTACAAGGTCAACATTGCAGGAATCGTGTGGTTGGTGTTGCTTTAAGGACGAATATTGAAGTCTTTTTTACACCATACTACGTCGGCGTGCAGCTGCGAGCAGCCAGTCTGGCTACGGCTTTAGGATCAAACAAATTCTAACAATGCTGATAAGTCAACAGTTCACCCGCACATTGAGGGAACATGAAGAAGAAGCATTATCCTTATTATGAATTAGTTTATATAGTGGTTGGATTTTATCCTTCCCAATACTAGTTGTGCCCATGTGCATGCTGCGCAGCCCCCCTCCCTAACCACCACCCGCACATCCCTGCTCCCCCTTCTCCTGCCGCACCTCGTTGCATCGCGTTCCTGACTCCCATACTGTGGGTTCTGAATATCTTTCCGCCTCCCTCTGGCACCTCAGGTGTTTGGTCTTTGGTTTTAAATTTATCAAACCGAAGACAGAACATGTGAATAGCTCCCACATATGCCCCCTCCCCCCCCACAATTACTTTAACCCCCAATCTCCACACTCCTGCCCCCTCCCGGATTCCCATACATGTCACCCCATACACGCTTGCCCGCCTCCCCCTCCCCGAAAACGTCGCCCCGTGACATTCTCCCTTTAGTGCAGCCCCGGAAAAGTCGCTGACGTGTGTTTGACTGAAGGCTAAAAAAAGCCCTGAGAAATCCAGCATTCAGTAAGCAAGTAATCCACCCAAAACCAAAACTGGTAAGAGAAGCCGCCAAGTTTACAAAAAGGGTCGGCCTTTCAAAGTAGTGATATCATTCAACCAGGGAAAGGCCGCCAAGGTTAATCCTATTAGCCAAGTTAATCGCACCTACTTATAGTTCGAAGGTTAAATGAAAACTAGAAGAATGCTACTAGCGGTAGCAATCTTCAAGTTTTCATTTAACGTCCAAAGTATTATTCGGTGCGATTAACTTGGCTAATAGGATTAACCTTGGCGGCCTTTCCCTGGTTGAATGATATCACTACTTTGAAAGGCCGACCCTTTTTGTAAACTTTGCGGCTTCTCTTACCAGTTTTGGTTTTGGGTGGATATTACGACTTTCATAGGCCTGTGAATGTACAACCCTACCTTTTTTGTCTGGAGGTATTTTATTGTATGAATGTTCTCATTCATAATTTTCACATTTGCTATTGTCATTCCAAATAAGTTAATAACAAGCGTAACAGTATGGTAATTGCAAGGACCTAATCAATTCCTATGGAATAAAAGATACCCTGTGTCTTATTGAATCAGTAATGAGAAATTTATTCAGGTCGTGGGGGAGATAATTCATTTTGAATTCGCGTACTGTAAAAAAAAAAAAACGATTTGGATTTGGTGGGAAAAAAAACGAATTGAATTTATTACCAGAGCTGTGGCCCTAAGCCGTACGCTCTATTACAAAATAGTACAACAGGATACAAAATACCAAAATACTGAATACCACGCAATTCAACAACAAAGGACCACGACTTGCTTCGTCAGTCCGCCATCACACTGCCCCACACTCTCGTTCACTCTCCTTTCACCATGGCACACAACTCCAGCACCTGAACCAGTCCCACGCTGTTCAATGAACACTCTTGCCCACACACTGCACAGAGACTTAGCCGCAATCTTCACCCTCTTGGGAATCCAACCCAGACACTGAGGAGTGGGAACTCACATAGCACATCACTTAAAGTAAAATCTTCGTTGCTCGTGAGTAGTTTGCAACGGCTAGGAGCCGACTAAGTGATCCACGCCCCCCCCTTCAAGAGATAGCAACTGGGACAGCGTTGGGTGGGTCTCACCCCACCGCACAATCGCACCCCTCAGCCGCGCGTGCAAGTGACATGTAATCAAAAAATGCTCCACAGATACTTCCACGCTGTAAGTTGTGCAAATCGGCGGAGCCACCCACCCCAGCCTATACTGATGCGCCAGGAGCAGGGTGTGTCCTGTGCGTAACCGGGTCAGTATCCTCACAGCCCATAGCGGAAGGTAATTGAGAACCGAATGCAAATGACAGCGGGGCTGGAGCTTATGTAGCTCACGCCCAGTGCCGGCTCTCTCCCATTCTATATTCCACTTGCGAAGGAAATAATCTCGCAGAAATGACATCTTCATCCTAACTGACGAGGCCAGACACACACCAAGAGTGTCCTCGCCAAGAGCTTCCCTGGCAAGGCCGTCAGCCAGAACATTACCTGGGTCATCAGCGTGACCCTTCACCCATTCCATGGTCACTACACTCATTTGCTGAGCAGCTCTGAGTTTCCAGCAGATGGAAAACACAAGAGGATCACGTAAATCTAGATTATGAATCGAGCGACGAACGACCAACAGCGCAGATTTCGAGTCAGTATAAACCGTGAAAGAGGGCAGAAGCAAATCCAAAGCCACGTCCAAAGCTATCGAAATGGCTACAAGCTCGCAGTGAGTACTTGACCCCACCGCCTGAACCCTACGCCTCAGACATACCTTCAGTGACGGAACCGTGACACCTATGCCTCCTGTCCACTCTGACCGTTGAAAGGAGGCGTCACAATATACCGCACAGTCCGTGCTTCTGTAGGAAAGCACACTCTGCAACTCTGGGCACCAACTCCACGGACTCGCCGGGATGATACTGGCAACATCCAACAAGCTCCCATTAGAGAGCTCCAGTAACAGAGTAGCACCATGCCCAGCAACTCCAAGAGCCTCGCGAGCCCTCGGACCAAGGCTACAGTAGTCCCGTAAGACTCTGCCAACCGGGTCCACAACTCCTCTGCTAACATTCCGCAGGCAGAGAGAAACCAACAGCTCCTCAGAGCGAACATGCAATGGTGGCTCATTTCCTTCTACCCATAAAGCTTGCACAGACGTTGAGACCAGACAGCCCATGATAACTCTCAAACACTCGTTTACAGTAGTTTGGAGAGACTCGATGTGTCTCTTCGCCGTGCACAGAAACGGCAAGTGATAGTCTAAAAGAGACCTAACGAACGTCCTGTACACGGCTAGCAACGGGCCTCGTTTCAGATTCTTCTCCCGTGCTAGTTTCCGCAAGATGGAGGTACGAGCCTGGACTCTATCTCTCAAAGCCCGGACATGGCCACTCCACTCTAAGCGCTCATCCAAGAGGACACCCAGGTACCTGACAGCCGATTTCTGGGTGATTGTTTCTCCCCCAACAACGACCGCCAGCGGATCTCTACGCCTACTTACAGCACGCGAAAAAAAAAACCACCTCCGTCTTTGCCGGGGCCAATTGCAGTCCCCTTTCTTGGAGAAGGCCCGTTATCTGATCCAGGGCCTCCTGAGCCTGAGTAGCGCAATCATCCAGGTCCGACCCCGCAAATCACATTGCAATGTCGTCAGCGTAACAGACAATGTTCACCGCGACACCCATACTGACTAAAACTTCATTGAATGCAATCGCAAACAAGGTCGGGCTCAGGCAGCTCCCCTGAGGAAGCCCCCGACCCGAACTCGCTTCTTGCGACCAGTACCCATTTACCTTTGTGACGAATCGCCTAACACCGAGTAGCGCTACTAAAAAACGACCAAACCTTTGCAATAAAAGAACCACCTATTTGCAACAACAACGAATTCTGACAATTAGGTACTGAAACGGTAAGCGTGTAACACTTAAGCATGTTATAATCTACTGTTGGATGACAATACAAATAATGGTTACAACAATAATTTTGCACTTACGAGCCACTTCAGGACCACGTGCTTCTAGCTGCAACCCCCATTTTAGAAAAAGGCACTTCCCCATATGACGCTTTACCCGTCTGCCGAAATTTAGAGCTGGCAACTTTCCCTAATCAGCTGTAGACGTGTCGTTATACCCTATGAGAATTAACATGGGAGCCTGCGGACTAGTTACTAGTTACTAGTTACTAGTCACTAGTTACTAGTTACTAGTTACTAGTCACCAGTAACCAGTGGCGGATCTAGGATTGTCTGAAGGGGGGTGCTGCTTCATGTCAATTCAATGTCGGTTACGGGTCTGGGGAAGCAGAGCAAGCTACCTCAGCGGGGGTCTTGGTTACTAAAAATCATTATTAGCCTTTTTAACAATTTTTGTGGCTTCTAGAGGGCATGCTTGTAGACCAGGTTTGGACTAAAAAAAACCCTTTTGTAAAAAGGTTCATTCACATCCCCCCCCCCCCCACTACCGACAAAGCTGGACGAATGACCACACACAGACTGCCCAGAACTATATCTGATTACGACCTAAATAGCTACGCTTTTTCATCTGTGGTTTCCTTCAATATTTTTCTGCGCCATAAAATTAATTTTTGACTAATTGTCTAGTCCCTATGGGCCTTGCTGAAAAAAGTGCCCCCCCCCCCGTGGGGGGAGGGGGAAAATTGTGGGTAGTAAACAAACAATTTTGAAGGTCAACACAAAAATGGGTTGGGCTAAATTTTTTGTCTCCACTCGTAGGATGAAAACAACATTAAAAAAAATATTAATTTTAGTGCTGAAGGGGGGTGCGCCCCCCTAAATCCGCCACTGCCAGTAACACAAATCAACGTTATTGAGGACACTTCCTTCCATGAAGGACACGTTCCCCCATTTTCGTGTTGAGTTTTTCTTTGTTACTGGACCCAAGACACCTGATTCAAACGATTTGCAAAGATTTCTACCGCATGGGGAATTTACACCAGTATGCTGAAATCACGTATAAGACACATCTGACAACAATCACACTCTAACAATTACGCTCTAACAATTAAGCTCCAACAACAATAAAACGTCTACTTGGCGGCGACACACTAGCGTGAGTCTAGACTTTATTTTTAAGTCAAAGGGTCAAAGGGTTTTAGCGAGCGTTAACCGCACCAGGTCATCTGCCCGACGAAGCCCTAAGGCCCTATGTCTGCAACACCCGGAATGGATTCTCAGGAGGTCACCCACCCAAGTACCAATCGGGGCCAATGCTGCTTAAGTTAATCCTTTGAAACAATTCACCTCGGTACCGTGCATGGCGACATTGTTGCAAGTAAGTAGTTTAAGGTAGTTGTAGAGAGGGTGCATAGCAGAGAGGCTGAGCTCTTCTTAAGTGTGAATAAAGAATAAAGAATAAAACAATTCAACTCCTTTCTGGAAGTGAACATTTAGGAAATAAATTCGCCTTTCCATCGTATCAGGTTGCCAATTTCGAGGCCATTGGGGGCCTCGAAATTAAGAACCAATCGTCGTTTGGTTTAAAGTTGTCTGGTTTAGTAGACACGGGTTGTTGTTTTTTTTTTACCTCAAACACCGACAATGGCACAGTCCACGCGACTAAAACTTTGTTGGCCGCTTTGGTACCAGAACAATACCAAAAAAAACGAACCCCAAAACGGTGCGGCAGGTCTGGTAAGTGGCGCCATCACTTCGAAGACTTTGGAAAAAGTGTTATAACCCGAACTTGTAGTCCAAGGCCGTCAATAGACGGAGACATGGCAGGTTTGGTAAGTGGCGCCATCTGTTCGAAGACGTTGGAAAAGTGTCCCAACCCGAATCTTAAGGCGAATTCCGTCAACAGATGGCACTACAGGGTGGCGAACTTGATTGTACGACGGAATGGCGTGGCCGGTGACTTGGCCGCCTGTTCCGTATTATATATGTAGATAACACAACAATATTATATTGCTGTGGTAATATAACAATATAATCTATCTAACTCTGTGATCCTTCCTTGTTAAAGCTAAAATGTTCGTTGCTCCATTTGGCTTGGTGTAATAATACGAATAAAATCCAAAGCCGCTGAAAGAGAGCTGCAGAAAAAAACAAACTTCAACAGAAAGACTCGCACTGAATGAGCGAGAGAAGCGAGCGAAATTCAGTGCGTTTGCAAGGAGTACAGAAGACTAACTTGGTATGTCAAAACATTAAAACAATCAAATCTAAACTGTATGGTACGCGAAAGTATCACGAATTAGAAAACAAAAATGAACTCGTTTGATGCTTAAGGTAAGGTTTGCAGTTTGCTATCTCATGTGTTTGTCGCCGTAGGCGTGTTTCCCTAACAAACGTTGATTTTCGTTTGCTTCGCTCACTCAATTAGCACGCTCAATTATCGTTTGAACAATTATTTTTTGCTAGCTTTACCAAAGGCGTGTATCACGTCCGTGTATTTTTGCGCTTTCTGAATATTGAACAACGTTTTTTTTTTTGGCTATAACTCCTTAACCGTAAACAAACCAAAACATA
>JAHWFP010079456.1:0-14204 GCA_023313725.1 Lithobius niger
TCATGTGGCAGCACTTCTGAGACGGCGTTAATGCCTTGTATTTCCTGGAAGTATTTGATCAAATTCACGTAGCAAGATTTCAAAGAATGGTGTTTTACAGGCTTGGCCAAATTTACGTGATTCATTTCGAGGAACGGTGTTTCTACGTGGTTGCACAGATACCTTTAGGTAAAATTCATGCTGCAGTATTTCAACGAATGATGTTTACAAGTTGTTGTACTTACAGACAGTTGTACAACCATGAACTCACTGTACAACCATGAACTTGTGCCATAAACCATGGTGTTGTACTTACAGGTGTTGTGCTGTTGTACTAGATGTCTTTAGGAAATTCTTGAAGCAGCATTTCAAGGTAGGGTATCTGATGTCTTTTATTCGCGAGTTTGTGGTAGTATTTCAAGGAATGTTGTTTAGACGTTATAGTATATATCTTTTGGTCAAATTCATGTTGCAGTATTTTAAGGAAGTTAACTAGATTTCCCTTACTTAAGTTCAGGTGGCAGTATTTCAAAGAAAACTGTTGCATGTCGCACTGTTTTTTGTGGTCAAATTCATGTGTGTGGCAGTAATTCAAGGAACGGTGTTTATGTGTTTTCCTTGATGTCTTTTAGTCAAGTTCAGCACCATTTCAAGAGTTGCTATTGACACGTTGTACTAGACGTGTTTTGGTGAAATTGGCGTGGCAGTATTTCAAGGAACGATGTGTACATGTCGTATTAGATGTCTTTTGGTCAAAATTCATGTAGCAGTATTTCAAGGAACGGCGTGAAGTGTGTGTTTTTTTCACAGATATCGTTTGGTCAAATTCGTGTGGCAGTGTTTCAAGGAACGGCGTTAAGAGTGTAACTTTTTCACAGATATCGTTTGGTCAAATTCATGTAGCAGCATTTCAGGGAACGGTGTGAAGTGTCTATCTTTTTCACAGATATCGTTTGGTCAAATTCATGTAGCAGTATTTCAAGGAACGGCGTGAAGTGTGTACCTTTTTCACAGATATCGTTTGGTGAAATTTGTGTGGCAGTACTTCCAAGAACGGTGTTTGCGCGGCGTTGTACTGTAGGTGTCTTAGATGTCATACAAATACTGCTGATAAACAAACTGAGTCCCTAGTTTGTACTGTCTGTACACAACTAGTGTGGAGTGTGAGCTGGTATAAAGTGATGAATAGTTTCACAGTGAGGTAGCTGTCAATGAAAACCGAGAAAATTCAGGGAATTTATCATGGCTGGAAAAGTCATGGAAAAATCAGGGAATTTGATAAACATATACTGATTTTTGGGATTTTCAACATTTTTCGAAAAGTCTTTTTCCTCTATAAAAATTAGCTAATTCGTGTTTCACATTTTACTTCTAAAACCTTTACTTTATTTCAGTTGAAACACTATCATGTTCTTTTTGTTTTATTTCTGGATGAAACTATAGTAATATCAGTAGTAACGTGTTAAGTACGTTTCTAGTTTTGGTCAGATTACGGCATGACCAATCCCAATCCCAATCCCAGTTAGGGCAGTGCAATTTGAGTTAACAAAGCGATGCAATGTAGTTATTGCGATTCGAGTGAAATTTGGAAAACAATTATTTTAGCCCTGTACTGCATCTTCTTTCAACCGAAAAAAATCCGGGAAAAATGACAGTGTTGGTCTGAAAAAAACTGGAAAAAATCAGGGAATTTCAATGTGAGGTTTTGAACGTCACCATGTTTAAGTCTTTAGATCATGTGGCAGTTTTAAGGAGCAGCAGAGGATGTCGTTTTTCCTTGTTTTTTTTTTTCGAATTTCAAGGATTAGCATTCGAAGCTATTATTATGTACAAATACAAGGTGGGCTTACACTCCATTGCTTAGTGCATTAGCAATGGAGTGCATTTATTGCTTCCAAGCTGTTGTAGTAGGTCGTCGCCCAGCACAGCATCCAGTAGTTTCATGTAGTAGTATTCAGGCGACGGTCTTTGCACGCTGTTGTAACTTAAACGGACACCCGGCTTGCCTTATAACATTCCGCCTGCCTTATAACAGTTCGCGCTGATCGCCTTCCGCGGACATATGAACAAGGTCATCTGAGATGGTAGCTGCGTTCTTCGCAGAGAAGAACGTAGCTACTGTCTCATTTGGCATTGTGCCAAATAGACGAACCAGCATGAACGCATTAATCACAAACCGGAATGATTCTCGTATTTTAACATCACAATTTATAATTTTCTAAGCTAGTGTCTTATAATTTTGCTTCGGCAATCTATTGGAATAATTAATTTTAATTTTTACCTAATTACGCTTTTAGATTTTTGATCTCATGGTAATTATTAGCAAATTACTACATGCGCACACAGAGATGAAACGTCATGGTTATTGTAAGCGTGCAAATATAGTTAACATTGTTCAACAGAAAATCTCCTAGACGCCATATTTTAAAGCGGATTTTTACCAAGGAATTGACTAACGGTAAGGAAATAGACCTTTGGGGCCGTATTTGATGTCGACGATCCGAGAAAAATGGCGCTGGGAGGAATGGCCTTTTAACTGTACTTATATGCGCTGATGCTGTTTGCTGAAGAAATTAGTTTGGGAGATATGAGCGTAGAATCAACCAAGCCATTAGTGCATATTTTTTTAGTGTACTCCCACAAAAAAAAATCCTTTAAATTTACGCAAAATTACGACGTGAATTTGGTTTCAGGATAACATGTTTCCACTGTGGTTCAACTGTTCACCGACGAATGCCTGCAGAAAAGTTTGTTAGCCGTTAAAAAGTTTGCTTCTGAATAATATATGGCTCCGGCTGCATGTTACAAAATCTACCAAACGATCACCTACTTCAAACAAAATGCGAATTCGACAATGTAGCACTTTTCAACCTGAATTGTTTTTCGTCGGGGATCGTTAATATTTCACGATGTTTCTCTAAGCGATCTGGGAGAAAGAAAGGGTCGACGCGAGTGAAGGCACTATTATATATATATAAAAAGAAATCTTCAATATTTAGCACCACACCCAACCGTCTTGCCACACCAAATCAGCCCTACACAGGCAAAAGGCTTTATGTCACAAAAACTAAATAACCCGTGCGACCCGTTGAGAATAGCGTTTGCAACATTGACATAGGTTAGAGTTGTCGCAAAATCACCTCGCTCGCAAGAAAAAAACAAGTAAATGAATGTGTTGGCATCATTTACATACGTGTGAACTAATGTCGCAAAACATTGTCATGCAGGAAAGCCAACAGGGATTTATGTCCCTTTAAAACTTAATCCGTTTAGTACAGGTTTGAGTTGGAGTTGATGCCTCCTGCCTTGGCATTTCTTCGTATTAGGGCAACCCATGTACAAGGTGACTCAGTTTACTGATGTGTGTAATGCTGAGACATAATGCCCCACCTTTACCTCATTTTTTTTAATTTGCGACTTGAAGCCTTTTGCTCTTGTAGGGCGTAAGTGGTTGTAAGTGGTGCATAGGATGGGTAAGTGAAATAAGCTTACAGTGAGAGTCACATACTGGAAATAATGTAGGCTACTACATTAAGCTTCAATGAATTGCTGCAGGGTAATTAAAAAAAAGATCTTCCTTGGGGAGAAGGCACCCCTTGTCCTTACGTAGATTAAAAATACGTATTTAAAAAAAAATTCGCTATGATTCTCCATCAATATCAAGGTAAAATGACTAACCTTGAGAATAGTAGGGAGTAAACAGGACGGAAAGCTAATCGGTTCAGAAGGGTTAAATAAATACAGATGCAAACCTATTTACGTTGCCTTTTGGACTTCAGACTGCCTGAGCGGGGAATCGAACCGAAGAACTTTGAAACCAAAAGTAACGTGACCCTCATTCAAACTGGTGAACCAGTCCGTGATGGCATATTTCCATTGACGACTTAGTTCTGATTTAGCTGTGTGTGGATCTGAGTGTGTTAATTATTTTACATCTTGAGTCCTTTATTTACTATCGTTTCTTTCGAATGAAGGGGGGGGGGGGGGGATTGGGACTAAGATGTCACTAGGCCACACGTTACGACGGAGATGTTAACCAAACCCCAAATCTAGCTCTTATCGTAAATCTTCAAAAATAGATAAATCCCGGACAGGAGGTCAAACTCATCTGAACTGAATAGGAGTCGAACCGTGAACCGACCTTCACAAATCAGTGAAATATCGCGTTATTCTCATACGCATGCTTACCCACTGCCATACAGAGGGAAAAAATACGAAAATCATATCGCAAGGAATAACGCCACCTCCTTACCACCTTTACACCTTGGAGTATGCGAGCCCGATGTGGTCCCCACATCTCATCAAGGATGTTGATGTCATCGAGTCAGTACAACGGCGCTTTACTAAGAAACTGCCTGGTTTACGAAATATGAAATACTCCGAACGATTAAGAAATGTAAAAGTTGATTCTTTAACGCCAGTTAAAAGCTGACATTGTTCTAGTTTTTAAAGCCGTCCTTGGTCTGCTCGATGTGGAACTTCCTTTCCTTGATTTCTACCCCTAACACAGGATACGCGGTCACTGTTTTAAAATGGTTACTCAAGTATCCGATACTTAATTGTCGACGCTTTTTTTTTTTTGCTGTAAAGGTGGTCCCCGCATGGAATGTCCTTAAAAAAATGAAACTGTGTGTGCATGGTCACTTGGTATTTTTAGGCGACTGGTTGACCTTGAGGTTTTGGCTCCCTTCCTGCTCAGATCTGCCTCTGTGACCTGAATTGTATTTTGTTTTGCCTATGTTAAATAATTGTGGGTTATATATTTTTCTTTTTAGGAAAGCTGTAAGCGGACGTACTAGTCTTGGCTTGACCTATTTTGCTTTTGCAAACCAAGTTTTTGTTATTTTTATTACAATTTATTTACTTACCTCTCATTCGACAAACATGTCCCGGATTTAGTCTGCCCATCACTATTCAGTGATAAACAACTTTTATTCAATGTGACCATTCGCCCATTGACACATCGATAAAGGAGGAAAATTCATGATCCTACTCTAGAAATATTAAACGTGTTCCAGGGGGCGACCTTTATGCACGCATTTTCATCAAACGACTTCAATCGGTTTCGAACATGAACCAAATGATCAAAAACTCCTTTTATTCATTCTACGTCTCTATGCCAGTTGGCGGGTGGGCACACAGGTGGGTGTCAGCGATTTATGAACTGGTTCGCAATTTCGATTCCTGGTCATGTCACTAGAAGGAAACGTAAGTGCGTTAAGGTCCTCCTTCTGTTGTTTTGTTTGTAGCGCAAGTCAGAAAACACACCTCCTTCAAAGGAAATGTTGAACGTATGACAATAAAGCTTGTAGCCCACAACTCCGTTCCGTCCCGTTCCGACGACTGATGGCAACGGATGGTCTACCTCACATTGCTTCCGTCGCTAACCGTTTCACTCGTTTCCGTTGAGCTTTTAAGTTTGATCGAGCCCAAATTGGCAATGGAAATTTTTTCCAACTAATTTGGGCTCGATCAAACTTAAAAGCTCAACGGAAACGAGTAGGACCTTGACGGACCTTAAGTAATTATATAGAAAGTCGTAATAAATTAGGTATTAATTCTTTACGCTCGTGCATGATGACATTTAAGTCAGAAGGCAACTGAAATAGGTGCGTATCGGTATTTAGTAGAGGAAAGGCGTTGTACGCAGGCACGTGACGAACGACGACGGCCGTCGACTGACGGCAGGTGCATACATTTCGCCGATGAGATCATTTTTTGACTGAAAGGATTCTGCCTCGACAATCTGTCCGTCAGCCGACGGGTCGTCACGGAACAGGACAGAGCAGTATACGCGGCTCCTCTAATTTACATGCTTTTAATCCAAACAGAAATTTGACGGCCTGCGACGTGACGGAACGGAACGGAACGGAATAGTGTGCTACAAGCTTAAGTATTAAACAGGGCCGAAAGCCAAATGGGCTAGATTAATGGGAAATAAATACAGATATAAACCTATCTCCGTTGCCTTTTGGACGGCCGTGTCAGTATGGCTTAGCGGTAGAATTTTGGCCTTTGTTGTCAAAGATCGAGGTTCGAGGGCTCAGTTCTTGCTCAGACAGGCTGATACTTAAGTCCAAAAGACAACGGATATAGGTTTGCATCTGTATTTATTTAGCTACCATAAATATTCAATTCCAAAAAAGACCTTCATTATACGACCAATAACGATTCTGCTGATAAAATTATGGCACGACTCAGCAACACCTTCGAGCAATGGTAACGCTTGAGTCATGCCATCGTTAGCCATCGTGGTCTTACATTTCCTTGCTTGTATACAATTTTTTTTTGGGGGGGGGGATGGAAAACGATGGTCTTACTTTTAACAATTACTTCAAAGACTTTTTTTTTGTTAGCCGTATTGACTGCTGGTTTTTCTTCTAAACCAGTTGATTCTTAGAACTGCTTTGCGTGCGTAAAACCTTGCATGCGATTGGTCAACACGGAACCATTACCTAAACCATGGTCTGTCAAATTGTCAACTGACACTATGCATCAACGGACCACACCCAAACATTGATATACTATTTATGCAGTCGATATTTTCTGCATATGGTATGTGATTCAACTGAAATGAAATTAAGATGGATAGAAGTAGCCTAAACTTAATACAAATAAACTTTACAGTACGTGCCTAAGAGTAACGTACGTAGTTTGAGCTAAATACTATAACACGACTTGAGATGAATCAGCCGAAAGAGATATCAAATAATACGTGAGCAGAAGTTAATATACAGTAGTGGCGCCAGCCAACTGTAAATATGGGGGGGGGGGCATAGAAAATGAACATTTTTTATTCCGATTTGTTCTACTTTAGGCAGGGTAACGACGAAACCAGGTAGGGAGTCTGGAGGAGTGCTGTAAGCTCCCCCAGCAAGGTTCGGAGCAAAGCCCCGGAAACTGAAGCATTTTACGCTACTCAGGGCCTATTTTAGCTTCCTGAGACACGTTTGCACCACGTTGTTAAGCAAATTTCGGATGTTTTCGTAAACATTCTTTAGCACGAGAGGTCGTAAAAACCTAATTGCGACCAAAATTCTGTTTTTATACATTTTATTTACAAAATTAAATTAAACGATAATTAAATATTTTTTAAAAATATTATTAAATTAATGTTAACTAACACTGAATAATTTAGGTTTGAAAAGTATTGTTGCTTACTTTTCGAATGGCGGAAGATTTAGCTGACGTTCCTGAATTAACTGAGAATTAATTTTAAACCATGGTGGTGATGGGCTAAGAGGAAAAGGGCTACTAGCAAATCAAACCGCTAACTTAGTCTTCAATTTAGATTCTTTGTTCTGTTTTTATGGAGCTAATTGTTATCAGACTTCAACTAAAGAAAACTTGGTAGGAAAGCTTAACGAGTTCTGTTCTGTACAAATAAAGCTGACGTTTTGGCTATAACTATAGCAAGAACACACAGTTGGCCCTCAAAAGACTGTACACGACCATTTGTGAGTACAGTGAATTTTTTAAAGTCCTGTATTGGTTAAACGCTGAGTTTGAATTGGCGTCCTCTTAGTTGGAAGGCCGGTACTCTGACCACTGGGCTGATATTGCTCCTTTTGTTAGGGGTCTGTGTGACCTCTAACAAATTTTGCGCTGTGCGTTGGGCTTTTAAAATTGGGCCTTTTCCTTTTACAGATAACTGATAAGGCGTTAGCATTCCAAACGTGTCTCATAACTAAGATGCCTGTTAAATGATGGCATTGACGGTCTAACGCAGCAAATCAATTTTCAGTTTAGCAACTTACTGTACACCATTTTCGCTCAGTTCATTGGTATCGTGAATTCAAACGACGAAAACTTAGCTAGAATCCTTAACAAGTTTTATTTTGTACATATTTAGTTGACGTTTCTGCATCAATTAAGACAGCTCTTAAATTATGGAGGTGATGAGGCAGCAATAGTAGCAATAACAATAACTAGAATGGGCGCAAAGTAAGAGTACCGGGTAGTGGTGTTCGAGATGAGATTAAGAAAATTCAATTGTCACTGAGGTGTTAAAATTACGGCACATCTTCAAAGTATTTACATAATTTTAAAGTATTAGATAATTGAGTTAGTATTGCTTGTGTTACAACTTCCTCTATTCTTACTATACCAAATGACGTCGGTATGATACGATTTCGCGGATGTTACTACCTTGTATCACCTTGTATCTCGAAAATAGTTTTTGAATCTGATTGGTCTGAACCAAACAGTCGGAACCGAACTAACAATATCATCACATTAATAGGAAGAAAGAATTAAGGTAGAAGCTTGAACTATATATCTTAGTGTTGTACGGGTGAGACACTCGGCCGAAGTCGTGACTCGACTAATGCCTAATCTTACTCCAGCATTGTGCATCTGCAAAGATCTGGTTAGACATCAAAAATTTAAATGGTAGCATTTGTTGTTCGTGGTTACGTGCTAGTGATTCTCGTAGCAATAATCTTGGAATATTTGATCATAATTTCATGGCGGGAACGTGCGATGTTGCTGCTAAAACCAAACGTAGAAAAAATGACCTGTTTTTTCGTTAGCGCTACTGAAACCAAAATTCAGCTAGGTTCAGCTAAAACCTAAATTGGCTTTTTTTTTCATTTTAGTTGGATTTTGCAACATGCTGTCCTCAGGCAGAGTTCCTTCCAGATTATTACCAGTATTCGAAACTGGACCAGAAGATCCACAGAACTTTGAGATGACTAAAAATAGTTAGCTATACTTCGAAACAGAACCAATTTTGGCTCTTTGTCGTCAGGTTTGATGGAATCTGGTTGAAAGTAGCGCTAATAAATTTGGAAGTTTTGCTGTACTTCAGATTTCCTGTGGATGAGTTTTGGATTCGCTCGTTCCAGTCGCCACCCAGTCGCTGCTACCATGGGTGTCTGCCACAGATTGCTGTATCCTTGGCGCTGCGGATGCGCTGCGCTAGCTAATTGGGACTTGAATGGGAGTTGTGTATGCAAGGTTATCAGTCCCAGACTAATCGTTTGTGTTTCGGCATTATTGCGAATCTTGCCTTGCACGACAACTGTTCCCAAACAAGCTAAACAAATTTATGACTTGAAATTCTTTCTTTCCCCGTTGTATTTCTTATTATTTCTGATTTATTCTCTTATTCTCTTAACGTGTCCCATATTAATCTTCAAAAAAATCCCCTTAGAATTGTGTTCATTCTGCCTTTCTCCTTCAATGTGTTCATTCAGTTTGTGAACAAATGACAATTTTGGCTCACTTCATAGGAATATTTCGACTACAGTATCGGCACAAGGCTCAGCGATACGACATACACTTAACTCCCCTCGGCCTCGGAGTTAATTTAAGGAGAGCGGCACATCAAACATGGATGTTCAACTGCACATCCTTAAACATAGTCCCACCCTCGTCGCCAGTGAAGAGTACCGAGAGCAAAGTAAATAATGGAGGCAAACACGCTGCCTTACAGTGACCTACGGACAGCAGGAATGTTTTGCCGCCCTTCCTTTATATACACATTAGGGTATCATTACCATAAGTGCCACCAGGGGTGTTGGCGTATATTAGGCTACAGTATCGACGCAAGGTGCACCGATACGACATATACTATGCTGTGCTCAGACATTAGTTTTGACTAGGATGACGTTCTGAAGTCATATGTTGAATTATCGTCCATTTACAGTATAACCAGGCAAGCAACTGTACCAGTAGCAGTCAATACCTTGTCATCCGCTTTAGTAACATGAGCGTCCGTCATAGTTACACTACCACTAAATGATCGTGGATAATGCCTTATAATTTTTCTACAATGATAGTGAACTTTCGACACTAAAACACTACACGACTTATGAAGGAAAGTACAAACCAGAACAGTTTGGACCTAAAATTCACCGAATGACAGGCTGTAGTATCTATACGACGTGCCATGGCTGTTTGCTGTGACGTCCATATCACGTGATTGGGCTAGTCCAATCAGACGGCCAGACTGCCATTGTTCTCGTTCGTCATTGGCTAACTCATGGTGACGTCACGGCAAACAGCCATTGCGCATGGTTTACCACCGTCTACCATTATTTTGTTCTATGAAGCACTTGATTTGAACAAGCAAAGGAATACGTAAAGAAATTTATTTTTACACAAGAAACTCGTCACGTGACTCCTTAATTATTGAGTGTAAAGTTGGTGCGTCCACATGCATCAGGGGGCAAGCGGTCAAGGTTAAAGATATCGCTGTCACTAGATGGCACCCATCTAGGTGTTCAAAGTCTGTGTTTCAAAACGATCGATAAATAGAAAAAAAAGCGCCTGTGATGTCGTTAGGCTTAACTTTACTGATTGCTCCCCGGTGAACGTGGACGCACCAACTTTACACTCAATAATTAAGGAGGCACGTGGCTTGTTAATTTCATAAAAAATAAATTTATTTGTGTATTACTTCGCTTGTTGAAATTAAGAACTAGATAGCGGTAAATGGCCATAGATGCTGTAGCTTGTCATTTGGTGGAATTCCCCTTTAAATCTCCGATTTCTCCATGTACTCTTCTGGTTTTCGGCAGTGCTATCTATCATTCTCCAAAGAGTGGGATGGTTTTCATGCATCGCGTAAGCGGCTGTCGTTTTGAGGTAAACTACATCAACCAACATCCCTGACTACGCATTATTTCCGTTGCACGGTAAGGAGGCACAAAGTGACTTTTTTGTGTTGGAGCACGCGTTCGTGTTTCTGAATTATTTAAAAGCGCCTTTTTATCAACATTGATCCCGGGCAAGTGAAAGCTGGAAGAAAAAAGATGTAAAAAAAAAAATTCGTAATGGGTAAATATCGACGAATCTTGGGGAGGAGGCGGGTGGATGGAGTTAGGAGGTAACCACGGCAACATTTCCGCTACTGAACTGTGACCTGCTGCTTTAAGCTGCCGGAAGCTGCGTAATCGGTCATCGTGGCTGAGCGGTGAGAGAGCTCAGCCTGGTTGCTGGAGGTTTGCGGATCTGGTCGAACCCCTGGAAAGGGGATCTTGGCAAAGTCCCTGCCAGGACTGCCGGCCAGGGTAGCGTGAGAGGCTACCATGCTCCTTCAGCGGCTATGGGATGTATTCTGGCTAATTCTGGACAATAATAATAATAAATAGTTTGTTGCTAGAGCAACTGGTCTGGTAAGGATCACATCGGATCACTGACTGCCAGCCAAAAAAAAATGACAATCAAATTTCCAAAATAAATGGGAACAATGAAGCATGAAGATAAAAAATACATTGAGAAGCATGGCCAGGAAAAGTATTGACGGGAAGGAGGTTTTCGGGTCTCGACTGCCTTGCCACCAAGGTTAGACCTGCCAGGGACTCAAAGGTCCCTGATGGCATCGCCAGGCGAGGGGAAAAAGGGGAAGATTGGGAGGCCAATTGTTATATACCAGTAAACTGGAGAAAAAGATTGTTAAAAAATTAAAAACTTTAAAAATTAAAAAATGAAATATTTAGTTTACTGAGCAGTACTCAGGTCACTTTAAAATCTTTGACAAGTCGATTAAATTTAAATTTTTTTTAAAGCAGTCAACAGAGGAGGCCGTTACTGCTTCTTCAGACAGCGAGTTCCATAATGGCACCACCCGTAACGCAAAGAAATTTTTCCTACAATCAAGTCTTGCTCTCGGCCCCAACGATGATCGGAGGTTTCCCGGATCGATCCCCGGGCTGGCACCTCCCTTTACCAGATTTCTTCTTCTCCCAAAATAATCTGATAATGTTCAAAATTGAGCCGGTTCAGCCATACAAGCATTAATTGCTTCTGCTGACATCGGGCTCATCAAAATAAATAAAAATAATAAAAAATAAAAAAAATACACCCTTTCAACCCGAAACCTTACGCAATGTTGTCAGCTTGGCTGAGCGGTTAGAGAGCTTAGCCAAACTGCCTGAAGAAACTGCTCCGGCGTAGTCCCTGCCGGCCAATCGCGGCCAATGTAGGGTAAGAGACTACCAGCCACATTTAGTGGTTACGCGATTTATTCTGCAGGGTTTTCACAAATCACACACAAAAAAATTCAAGGACTTATTTAAAAACCAACACAATATTTTAAGGACTTTTCTAAGACTAATACAATTTTCTTCAAACACTGCTGGAAACATCGCTGGGAAAAAACTGCGGGAAAAAGCCCAAGGAAACAAAATATTTTGTGTTTTTTTTCTTTTCTGTGTAGTTGTTGTTTTAGATTATCTTAAGTCAATTGCCTTGGCTCGAATTCCACCAAGCAGGGAAAGGAGTTTCACAGGGCACGTTTTATTCCTTCGGCTTTTTTTTTCAGTAGCCTTTTTCCCCAGCTTTTGTTCCTTACATTCTTTTTAATAGCCTAGCAAACAAACGTGCAAGTTATTTAAAACAAGTTGAAAGTTTATCTTTGTCTTGTTCAAATCCAGGGTATTATTACGAAAAAAAAATTAATTCGAGGACTTTTAACGATTTACCTAACAATTTCAAGGAATTCAAGGCCTTGAATGTTTTTTTTTCACAAATTCAAGCACCTTCAAGACTTCAAGCCTCTTGGGCTAACCCTGATTTTGGCCAATTGTATACATTATCTCGGCTTCCTGCTGTGACCTGAATTTTCCAGGATCGAATCCCTGGATTTTTACTTTCCCTTCCTTGAATTTGTTTCTCCTTAAAAAATGTTCTCGTTCGCGTAAGGTTGAAAAGTGGGTAGGTTCATTAAAACTAGCTTTAGTTTGATTCAAATGACTTCTTGTTTCAAGTAATAAGTAATAGTAATAATTTATTATAAATTTCAGTTACAACAAAGTACAAAATAGAAAATTAGAAATTACAAAGAAGCACGAAGCTATAGAAGCTTGTATATGCAAAATGCAAAAGAAGTATACAAAAGTATATTTTCATATATATATATTAGAATATCACAATATCAAAGTTTTAAAATACATATTAACAATAAAATGAAAGTCATTAAAAAAACTTATAAATGGCACAAACCAATGATACAAGATAAGTTCATTATTAACCAAGGAATCGTTGTAATAGTTAAGTAACGTTAATTATTTTCCAAAAACCATTGTTTCGTTTTAACTTTCATCTTATTAATGTTGGTCAGATTTCTTAGAAATACAGGTATATTGTAAAATTTACTCGGAATTACATTATGCTCTATTTCTGCTGTATTAATCATTCAAGTTGGAGCTATTAGCCAAATTTGGTTAAATCTGAGTTGGGCTGTTTATTTTAATTTTGAACATGCTACTAACGTAAGTTTGTGTCAAAGTTTGATAAAGAATCATTTGTAAAACACTCAAAATTTTATTATCTTTTAATAAAATATCAGTTGATGTATTATTGCCTGCGTTTTTAAATAAGACCTTTATAGCTTTATTTTGTAATTTTTGCAGTCTATGTATGTAGCTTTTCGTAGCAGTCCCATATACACTACAGGCTTATCGTCTTTGTGAATTTGTCCAAGCTTCGAAAATATTTTTCTTAGTATTATCGGAAAGCAAAAATTTTATTTTATGTAGCAGAGGTATTGTTTTCGTAATCCTGTTGATTGTTATGTCACTATGCTTTTCAAATTTTGTAATGCTCATCTATTTCAAGCCCTAAATATTTTGAACTATTTACTTTTCCAATTTTGATTGTTTCATTGCTAATGTTCAAGTAAGGTTTATCCTGCATACTTCATCATATGTGAAGTTTTAAATTGTTCGTAGCAAGTTTTCATTGGACTAAATAATAAAGTTAATAAAATTTCGTAAAGGTTTCACCTTTGGTACGGCATCCGATTTCGTAAAAAACTTTAATTTTAACTACGTTGTTGTTGTAGTTTAGCTGCGACCACCCTAGAGTTGACAAATCAAAGAAAATAATAACATCTCTTTTACGGTTATCGCACATTTTTTTCATTAATGTGCAAACGACACTGAGCTTTACGTGGCTATTACATAAAAAAACAAAAAAAAAATCAACTGTTTTACGGTTATAATGTATCACAAAAAACATCCTACTTCCCCAGCATATTTCGAATGGCTAAACACGTTCTTCGCTTAGCGGTTTAATTATACTATAGATTTCAAAATTTAAAATGGATATGAATGAAGAATATTAGAATACATCACATAACGCAGTTAATAGTAAATGACGTCAGAATAGAACGTAGAATAGAATAGACGATTTCGGCCAGAATACTAAGCACTTTTTGAAGGCCCCAGCAGCAGATGTTAAGTGGAAGGAAACACCACCGTATCAGTTGTTTTTTTTTT
>JAHWFP010079458.1:0-10858 GCA_023313725.1 Lithobius niger
CATTCTAGACGGCGAACCACCGGGCTGTCTGGGGTATCTTTCTCTATGTGGTCACTAACATCCTGTAAAATAAATAAAACTGTCATAAGCAGAACTACAGTACATCGTTTGGAGGTAAAGGTAATACTAGGCAACTCACGTCTATATTAAGAAGAATTTTATAAATCCAGATTTCGTACGAAGGGAAATAATTATTATGACGTTATGGATATAACCAAGACAACTTCATGGAGTAGTCGACAAAATTCAAGTATTTTACTTGCTTCACGACAATTGTTTGAAAAAAAAAACATGACACATAAAGCACTTAATCTTACATTGCGATCTCTTGCAAAACTGATCGAAGTAAATTTTGTAGGTATTATTAACCAAGGGTATTTCTTTTTAACCCTTTTGAGTCCGAGCTACGATGCATCGTTGCACAAAAATGACGCCGAAAACGTCCGAGGAACGATACATCGTTTCGCTAGTTTCGCTCAGTTCTACGCCCTGTTAAAAAAAAAAATCCTATTGCGAACATCGGAGGGTAACTCCGATTGAAGTAGGTATTTTGGAACGTATATTTAGGTTTATTTAATTCAAATCATCTTTTTATTACCTTAAGTTGATGTTATTGTTGGCATCGTGGCCAAAATCTAAGTGAAAATTGTGTTTGTTTGCTGAAAACAGTCCTCGGTTCAAACGATCGTATCTCCGGAACTACGAAACGTGCAGCCGCCATCTTGAGCGTGTTCGAGAGAGGGGATTCCCAATTTTCTAGCCCGCGAAAAATGATACTCCAACGTCACTGCCTGTATTCCTCGAATGAAAAGTGCTGTTTCAACGCTCCTTGTTCAAATTCTTCCCGATCGCGTGTTATCACGTGTGCTGATTGGTTCGTTCGCGGCACGTGACCCATCGGCCGTTCATTCGTGACGTCACGCGAAGCGAGTCAAGGTCGTATCCATTGGCGCTAGCAGGAGCGCGTTCGCTTGCGGGCAGCCGGTCAATATGGCCGCTCAGGACGAAATGGTAGTGAGCTTACGGCGATCGTAAATATTGGGGGAATAAAGCAACTTTAAACTATTTTTAAGGTAATAAAACGTAAAATAATGATTTCGGAAGTAATAACAGGCGTTGTGACGGAAGAATATCGAGTGGATGTTATCAGTCCGAGTACTGTAAGTTGAAACTTTCGTTAGCGCTGTTTACATAGTCGAACTTTAGGATTTTTTTAAATAAAGAAAACGGAGGTCGATGGTCCCAATTATATTTCTGTTCAATAATTTACAATATAATTATTACGTCTGCGAATTTTTATACGCCAAGACCGCATAGTTTTTTTAGTACAATTTATTTTCGTGAGGCATGCAACTTGTTCATGGCATCCATGTTGCGGCCATGGACTTTCTCGCTCGCGAATTGAAAAAATGGCTCGGACTCAAAAGGGTTAAGTTATCATTCCGTTGAAAAGTTACCACGTAAAGTAGGATTCTGGTTACCTCTAATGATTAATGTGATTTTTTTGGCCTTGGCAAGACTTGTCTAGTAGCATGCATGTCTGCAGTCATCATACGTTACATTTACATCACATTCATCCAATTTTACTCTTCAACTTGCAGTCTAACCACATGTTTGCAGGAAACAAGCGAGCTAAACTTTCTTGCTTGGTGCTCATAGTTTGTAACGTATTGTACCCAGCTTCCTATTATTTGTTTCGTCCTCCACCACATCTTACTAGAGGTCCCTGCATAAATTTTACCAGTCTAGCTGGTTCCCACGAGATTATGCATCCCAGGGCATTGCGTATCCGGGATGTTTCTTATCCTAGGGCATCCCAGCACTACACTGTCTAAATTAGCAGTTAGCTTGCTGAAATTTACGCCGATTTAGCTGGATCCCATGAAATTACGCATCCCAGGGTATTGCCTATCCAGGATATTCTGTTTCCCTGTTAAAACAGGACAGCACTGTCAGAATTAACGTCTTTTCTCTTAAATTTGACTTCTTTTGCACCGCCAGTGCCGTTTGCAGAGAAGTATACAAAAGCTGTATTGTTAGGTCAGATCAGTTTCCTTACCAAATTTCAAGCAAGCAGAGCTTAGGCTTGCCCGAATCATACTACGGTTCCCACAAAATTATGCATCCCACGGCATTCGAAATTCAGGATATTTTACAGCGCAGGGCATCCTAGGGCAACAGTGTTAAAATTAACGGATAAACGTAAACATATATAAAAAATAATAAATATTTACCGTTTGGCACAATTTGTTCCTGGGAAATTATGGATAACAGAGCATTACGAACTTCACCCAGTTAAGTAGAAACATCTGCAACAACTACCGGCAATGCACCAAATAACAACAATCGATTTAGTGTTGCTAATTTTTTGCTTTCAAGCAACAGGCTACTATTAGCACATAGGGTGCCAATGATGTCACTTCCTCCTCTTCCACAGTCTTCTTCTCTACTTCCACCCTACCGCTTTTATTATGTAGATGTAATTATTCATGAAGTAATGTAATCAGTATAAAATGTAGCTTAAAGGCAGCGAAACCCCGCTTGTCCGTTTCGAGTATTCGACACGCATCTTTTTTGTTCCGACTGCCCTCCCCAAGATGTACCATCCGGTGTTTAGTAGCATTCTCCACTACGGCACGACCGCGGATCAGGTCTCTTCCAAATCCAGTATGCGTCGCCGTTCCTTGGGTATGAATATAAAAACAAGTAGGAACATTTACTAATGCAAACCTTTGAACAATGCGTTGTTATGCTGCAGCTTACAATTGTAAAACTTCATAGTATTCTAACAGACACACGGACAAGTTTAAAATCATGAAGCGGGGAAATTTTCCTAGACTTGTATTAAAATGTATTCAATGCCCAAAACCATCGTTCAGATGATGTGCAGCTAAAATAGCCACAGTAAATGTAGTCCTGATATTATTTAAAACTGCTACAAGTCATACCTGGAAAAAGGCTAACTGCTGATCACTGTTCCAGAAGAGCGGATGTTTGAGGATAGCCTGGATTGGTGGGCGTTCGGTGGCTTCACTGCTGAGCATTTGAGTGATCAATGGGTAACCGAGTGCTTTAACTAAACAAAAATATGAGGAGGTGTAAACAATGGTTTAGTGATGGTTTATGTTACAAAACTAAGCATTCCTAAGCATCAGTTATTCCTCGCACTCAAAGGAAACAATTTCATTTGGTGTACTCACAATTTTCATTCAGTTCATTTAAATGGCATTCCCCATTGAGAATATTTGCTTGCCGCCGCAGTGCATCTCCAAATGGATGTTTCCCATGAGATAAGACATAGTAGAAAACACACCCCAAAGAAAAAATATCAACCAAACAAGTCTGAAAATAAAAGTAAAACTAAATATAAAAAAAGCACAGGATAGCATACTAAATATGCTGACCAATGAACCAAGCGATCGCACATGTACTGGAATTATTGTCTGTACATAACCTTTAAAATTTTCAATCCAGAAGTTTTGGAACGAGTGTTGGGAAAATAACATCACAAATGAATGATGACTCCCAACCATGAATTATGTTGAAAAAAAGGATATTCAATGAAATGTAGGAACATTTAGTTAATTTCACGCATAATTAGGTCTAATAAATAAATAAAAGTTAATATTGTAGCAAAATGTTACAATTTAATGAAGGGTGTTTAACTCCACTATTGAGTATACCTTATCTACGAGAACTTAGTTGCCACTCACTGCAACATGGCATTAAATAGTCACATTTTCGAAAGGGGTGATGACTTACTGACAAAAGGTTAGTGGGTCAATGAGAAGGGAGGTAGGTCTATTCAACCCTTTCTCGTGAAACCAACAAGCCACGCGCTAACATTTACATAATTTAACTACTAAGTGCCTGCCTGGTTGGGCGTGCACATGTTTAAAATGGGACTCATGATATATGTGGGTGGCTGGCAGTGTGCATGTTTACAATATTGTCTATTATAAATTGTGCATTACATCCCATTTAACCCTTTAAGGACTGTAATTGGCTGGAAGTTTTCGACCCGACTTGCAGAAGAGTTGTAAACAATGAATATACAGCGGGCACTTTTGGGCGCACCCGCCCTTAAAGGGTTAAATTTGGTCTTATTCTTAGAAAAGATACACGCACAAATAAGTGCTCTAGTGCAAAGAATGAAGCAGGTTATGCAAGTGGTACCCACCGTGCGTTTGTTTCCAGTTAGCATTTCAGGAGCAATCCATCCTTCCGTTCCAGCGACTCCAGATTTTTGAGAAAAAGAAACTCGTCCACCAGCCAATTTCTTACATAGCCCAAAGTCAGATATCATTGCCTTTACTTCACCAAAGGCATTTGGCATTGAAATGAGCACATTGTGTGGCTTGACGTCTCGATGAACTGCAAGTGATAATGATGCTTTGTGTAATATTTCAAATCACATTGTCGTAAAGCTAAGGCCATTAAAACAAATTTGTTGGTCCTCACGTATGTGTGGATCTAAAAAAATATATAATATAACATTCCCCAGATGAATGGCAAAATCATTTTTATAGCTGAATAGCTAATGTCTGTAATAGCCAAAAATCCTTAGTTTAAAATCCTCTTCTCCCCAACCAATCTAGTCAATTAGATTCTTCGGAATTGACTACCACACGTGCTATCTTGTCTTGTCAGAAAACGATAATTTTAAAATGTAAAATTAGTTTTTACTAACCTAAATACTTACTTCAGTAATTATGCTTAAAATCATCATTTTACGCTATCACTGCTCATTTATCAACTAAAAAACTCCCTTTTTTTAGCTTGTATCCAAACTTTCTCTCCTCTCCCGCCAGGGGCGCTGCTACTCCTAACTAGGAGGCCGCCATCTTGTTTGTTCCCCTTATCACATTTTGAACTCTCCTTTCAGTGAATGCGGGGAGGCGGGCGGGTTCTTACTGAAGTAAGTATTTAGGTTAGTAAAAACTAATTTTACATTTTAAAATTATCGTTTCTTACTACCTGCAAATACTTACTTCAGTAATTATGCTGAATTTGTCATTCAGGCGGTGGGGAAAAACCTCACTGAACCCGGGAGAGCTTGCCTACTACGGTTTTAACATGGAATAAGTCAACTTACCACTTCTACACAGTTGGTCTCGTCTCCTCTTCCAGTTACTTCACTGGCGTGCTTAGTTGACTGGGTGTCCCTAGTCTACACTCGAGGTGACTCCCTCAGTCTGAGTCAGCACTATAGTTCATTCACCAGTGTGTGCCTCCGTCCGGGCGTCCCCAGTCTACACTAAGGGTGACCCCATCCGGTAGAGTTTGATGAAGGTGGTACTGCTATTCCATGAGCACACTGTGATCACCTCATCCCAACGCCCATGATGCGGCTAATGCGCGAAGCTCGTGTGCTCTAACTATAGCGGGGAGATCCCCGTGATCCTGTCCGTTCAAGTATGCTCTTTTAATCACGGCCCCGATTCTAGGCACGCCCTTATCTATAATTTCACCACTGTTTGAGTCCACATCAAAAAACAGTGGAGTTGGCTTGTTATGAAATTGCAGTTCTCCTTCTTATTTTCTGTTTTGGATAGGTAGAACCGCACCGCATAGCTCTTTTCGTGTTTGTCCACACTCTTTTAGAGCCTTAATTCGAACAGGCTTTGATGTCGTTCCCGGTTTGCAATTTTTTGCTCTGACATGGGCCGAAAACGTCAAAAATACCTCCGACCAGTCAGACCAGTCCGACCAGTCTTTGGCAAAACTAATATGACCCTCATCCCTGGTGAAGGCTGCCAACTCACTTTGGCGGGCTGCCGAGGCTAAAGCGACTAGGAATACAGTCTTCTGGGATAGAGATAGAATGGACGCATTTCTAGCTGGCTCATATGGGGCGCCCATTAGACTTTGCAGCCCCAACGGCAGATTCCATGTGGGGAACAATTTCGTTTGTCTTGGTCTCCCACTTTCAAAGGCTGTCATCTGTTTGGAAACCACCACATTGGAAAACAGTCTTTGGATCCCCAACGCTCGTCAACACGAACGATAGCCCTTGGGGACAACCTTTGACAAAAAGCTCTTCAAAGAAAGCTGTCAGCATTCGTAGGTCCTGGTTGCATGGGTCGCAGTCCGACTTTACACACCACTCGAACCACTTTTTCCATTTGGCATTGTAGTTACGTTGCGAGGACTCCCTCAAACACTTCGTAATCCTGGATGCCACTTCCGTCTTAAATCCCTCCCTCACCAAATTCTTCCTTAGAGTTTCCACCCTTGAAGATTCAGCATGGAAGGGTTTTGGTGCAGGGTCCTCCCCCGATGCTGGTGATTGGCAAAGGAATGGATCCGTCTTTTCCAGCTCCATCAATTCTGGGAACCATGGAGGCGCTGGCCGACAGGTGACTACTAGGATGAATTTCCCTTTGGCCACTCTCAACTTGTTGATCATTTTCCACAGAAGGTACGCATTTAGACCTTCCCAGCTGACTGACAGTGTGTCCGTTGCCCAGGCCCTCCATCCGGAAACGGGGACACAAAACATGAGAGCTGATTGTTGTAGTGCAAACAGATCCACCTACGGGGTTCCCCACTGACGAAACAGGGCTTCCAACCCTGAGGGTCCAACATCCATTCCGTAGACAGCACCTGTGAACCCCGGGACAACTCTTCCGCCCACACGTTGAGACTTCCTGCTATGTGGCGAGGAACCGGCGAGATTTCGTACCGCATGCAGATCTCAAACAGGCTGGAGGCTTCTTCCATAAGAGATTTCGAATGTGCGCCTGCACCTTTCTTCACATACGCAACAGCCGTGGCATGATGCCCATTGCATGACCCCTCAGCCTTAGCTTCCAGGCAAGGAGGGCTCTCCAAACTGCTCTGAGCTCCAGGACGTTGACGTGCAGGACCTTCTCTTCTTCGCTCCAAATGCCTGATGCAGTTTCCCCGGCAAGGTGAGCACCCCAACCTGACAGGGCGGCGTCTGAAAATAGGAGCAACTCCGGAACGGGCTCGTGAATGGGCACTCCAACTTGAAGGTTTCCCTTCGCCGTCCACCACGACCAGCTCTGCCTCGGGAGGTCTCGTAGCGGAATGATGTCCACCCATCTGTTCCGCGGCTGCCCCGCTGTCTTCTGAACCAGTGGCCGCCAGTGGCCTAAGGGTACAAGTCTGGCATTGGAGTCCAAGAGTCCAATGAGCGATGCCAACTCCCTCGCCGTTACCTTGGTCCTTCTGACGAATGTCTTCACCGACGTTCTCGTCTTGACGAACCTCTCCAGTGTTGGTTTTACCACCATTTTTACAGTGTTGAACATTGCACCCAGGAACACAACACAAGTGCTTGGAACTGGTCTGGCCTTCTTGAGGTTTATACCAAGACCCAAATGTGAAAACCAGGAGCTGCACATTTCCCACTGCTGGGTCAAAAGAAAACCTTCCTTGTTTCGAACCAGCCCATCTTCCAAATAGGCGTGAGCTTTGATGTGATGTAGGTGCGGTATGCAAGCACAGGTTTCCGCATCCGGGTAAACACGTATGGAGCCGTCGCTAAGCCGAAGGGAAGAGATTTCCATTGGGACGATTTTCCCCCCGCCACAAGGCGGAACAGATGTCGAGGGGATTGAGGGGAACGTGCAGATACGCATCCTCGAGGTCGATCGAAATGGTATACTCTTCGTGCTGGAGTGAGTCTCGAATTGATTGAATCGATTCCATCTGGAAATGTTCCTTTGCGAGGTGTTGAGTTTCCGAAGATTGAAAGAACTCGGGATCCTCCCTCCGTTCGGAATCGCCCTTGCTGGACTCCAAAAACCTGTACTGCCCCCTTCACAACCAGCAAATTGACTCCCTTGATAAGTTCTGGGATTTCGGAACGTCCTACCAGCCAGTCTCTAGTTACAAGCCTGGTGACGAATAGCGGTGTGTATCCCTCCTCCAGAGCTCGGATGACGAAGGGGTCCGACGCAATCATCTTCCAATGTCCAAGATGTCTGGCAATCCCCCCCCCCCATTCACCGTCAGGTGGGGGGGGAGGGGGGGCGCCCTGACCATGGCCAGTCACTGACGTGGAGGTCTTTTACCTCTTCCCCGGAACGATCCTCGGCCACACTGGTAACTCTCTGGTCCTTTCCCGCGTGACCAGGAGGGGGGATGGTCACGAAAGGGCGAACGATCCTTTGACTTGTCCGCTGGCTTTTTGCTGCTACTCTTTCCCCCATATGGATCATTCCAATGTCCGGATGCTGGGTGTTGGATCTTTGCATACATAGGCTTGCTTCGATAGCTTCCATGGTTCGTGCTGACCAATGTTTGGGCAGGTCGAACCTTTTCTTTGAGTTCTGGGGCTAATACAAGTAACTGTCCATTAAGCAAGTCTCCAGAACCCTGAACTGGCAAAAGTCTAAACTTGCCCACTACATCCGCCGGGAACCCAGTTGCAGATTCGAGGAAAGACATTGTTCATGAGTAGACGGCATTGCCAATTTAAACTATCTTTATGGCATGAAGACGCTCGCTTAAGAAGATGCATACATTCCCTAATTGTTTTATTTTCCATGAGCTCCGGGTTGACCAATGCCATCGCCTTCAAAGCTGGAGCTGATGCCGAGTAATAAGCCCTACTTGAGCGCTTGCTCTCAACATGACCTCGTCCTCTTCAATTGCTGAGTAGGAGTTTAAATGAACGAGGGGTGTCTTGAGAACCGAATCGATACTACACAGTTCAGTTACGTATTCGGCTTCCTTGTAGGTCCGAAACCCTTCTTATTCGGGGCGCATTTTCCGACCGATTTGAAAAACATATGTGTATGCATCAGTATTTGCAGGTAGTAAGAAACACGTGTGTCTTCTTCGGATCACGCGGTGGCAGAGGCTTAGAACATGACAGGTGTGCAACAGACCCAAGTTTTGAACCATAATCCCCTGCACATGCCGCTAACAATGCCCTGGTTCCAAGGCAAACCGGGGGGGGGGGGTGAAAAATTGGGCATAGTGGCCCCGTGCGACCGCATATAGCGGCCAATTCCCCAAAGGGGCATATTTTCACCCCCCACTCAGCCTACGGACCCAAGGAAGAGAAGATAGTCGAAGGCAAAAGGGGGGGGGGGACCTTCCTAAAGCCCCATTTTACTAACCTCATACCACTGGCAACAAGAACGATGTTTGTACAGGCGACACGATGGCGACACGACACGACACGATGGCGACACGACGCGACACCATGGCGACATGACACGACACGATGGCGACACGATGACGACACGATGGCGACAGGACACGACACGATGGCGACACGACCCGACACTTTTGACGCGAGGGTGTGTCCCATGCCAACCTACAGTCCGGCAACAGACGCATACATCTTGGTCTCAATCCCATGACCTACACCTTTTCCCGCTGATTTACGGCTGGGAAGAGAAAACCATTCACTAGTGTTTTCGTTCCTATTACCTACTCCTTTTCTCGGAGATTTACGGCAGGGACGATATAGCTATTTACCAGCGTTCTCGTTCCTACGACCTACACCTTTTCTCGGTGATTTACGGCTGGAAGAGATAGCTATTTACTAGTGCTATCGTTCCTATAACCTACTCCTTTTCTCGGAGATTTACGGCAGGAACGATACAGGTGGTTTTTTTTTTTTTTTTTTTAAATGGTACTCTTTTAAAAATTAAACGCTCACGCTCTTCTGGTGTTTGACGCCATAAACAAACTCATTATGTCCAGTAGTTTCGTAAATTTGTCCTCACTGGACTTTACTACTCCTACAGTTTTGCGTGATTTTTCGCTGAAGTGCTCATACGAACCGCTATTTCCCACACCGGGAGCGGCCATTTGAGTACTGTCATTTCCTGACCCGCGATTTTCCTTTCTTCGCCGAGCTCTTCACTACAGCCGCCGGACTTGATCTAGACGCAGTCTTAACATCTCCGACACGTGGCGCCTCCTGACGGCACGGCGCCTGCATAGCTGGCGACTGCATCGCAGACACGACTTGATGTCCGTCACAACAGACACATCGGCTCCTAATATCCAATGATTTTTCTTCTTCTTTGGCTAACAATGGTTGCAACAAGTGAAGCATATCAGCCATTAGGGCGCCGAACTTTTTTTTTTTTTTTTTCCGTAATTCGTTGCTCCACACAAGTGGCTTTCGCATCAACAATTACATTGGCTGTGGTCTGCATCAACGCCAGCAACTCTTCAATTGAGAACGGCACCTGTCCTACTCCATCATCAAACAACTTTGCATCATCCCACACCACCACACTTTCGTGAACTTCAGCAAAGTCATTTTCGTTTGTTGACGCCATCTTATTTTCCCCTCCGGTTGACAAGCTGCAGCCGTTTCGTCATCAACCAAACCTGCCGTTGCTGCCCTGGCCCTTTGATCTGCTTTCTGATCCGATTTCTTCCACGTATGCAAAATGTCCTTCATAGTTGAACGATGATGCAAATCGCACAGTTCACATACTTTGGTGACGAAGTTTCAGGGCCTGCACTCACGGCAAAGAGGGTGAAAATCTCTTGACTGTTTCTTGCAGCTACACGCATCAAATTTCTTCGAATTGAGTCTCCCACGTAATAGATCGTTTGATTCTTCTATCGTGGTCATAATTCTGCCCAGAAAAGTTGATAACTTTGCTTCCAAACAAGAAAACAAAGGCAGCGATGCCAAACACGTCCTACCCTAACAACGTGCTCAAAATGTGATGAGGGGAACAAACAAGATGGCGGCCTCCTAGTTAGGAGTAGCAGCGCCCCTGGCGGGAGAGGAGAGAAAGTTTGGATACAAGCTAAAAAAAGGGAGTTTTTTAGTTGATAAATGAGCAGTGATAGCGTAAAATGATGATTTTAAGCATAATTACTGAAGTAAGTATTTGCAGGTAGTAAGAAA
>JAHWFP010079461.1:5554-17692 GCA_023313725.1 Lithobius niger
GAAAATCCAGACTGTCAAAAATTTGCAACGATATTGGTACGAAAAATATTTATTCCTGTGAAATCTAAGCATTCAAGAAGTAAACGATTTGACATTTAAAAAAACTTACCTGATTTCTCCAATTCTTTAACACCTTTATCGTTATTGATATCATGAAAAAATAAATCTATTATGGTAATGGTTTGTCCTTCTCATAATACCAGCAGGGTATTGATATAAAATGTCTATCCAATGTCTTACCAATATAACTTCGTTACGTTTCAGGACTAAATTTGCGCCACAACATGGACTATGTGTTCTCTGCTGGATACGACACAACCGTTACTACACTCCGGTGGTTCCTCATATACATGATGATTTATCCCGAGATTCAAGAGAAATTACGTAAGGAGATCGATGACGTCATAGGCAGAGACAGGGCACCATTCTTAGATGATGAGCCAAACATGCCTTACACTCAGGCTACCATCCAGGAAATCCATCGTTTTGCCACCATAGTACCTCTTGGAGTCCACCATCGGTTAGCACTGCTTTTTATTAAAATTGACATTGTCATCAAAAACTGAATTTCAGAATGTGACAATGATGCATCAGAGCCCAACTCTTTTTGAGACTGTATTTTACTAAGAATAGTTGCAGTTTCGGGTACATTCTCCAGCTTGTGGTCAGTCCAAACAAACTCATTGGTTAATGATTAAGACAATTCTGTAACATTTTCAGAATTTATGAAGTCTCTTTTTTTTTTGTTTCTTCCATGTTGGCATAATATCAACTGATATTTTTAAAACACACTCCAAGCAGAATATTATTCTAATTCACAGAAAACTTATTGTAACTTCCAATTATACATTACAAAGAGGTAGCAGTAGTTAGATGAACTTTCTTTTGGCCATAATTCGTTACACTGATAAAATGTTGTCATAAATACCATAAATTTTAAATTCAGAATAAGCAGTTACAAATGAAATCGGAGTTAGATACGTGACTGCTTGTAGGCCCTTCGAACACAATAATTTTTACGATTTTGTGTGATTATTTTAAATTTTGCAGTGAAGAAAATGCAAGTTTAAAGATGAACACAATATTTCAATAATTTAGGTTTCGCTTTTTTTTTTAAGTCGAGTGTGGTAATTGCAGGATTTAACAAGGAAGAGTTCAATCGTATTTAAGCTCGAGTGTTTGTGGTTCTTTGTATGGAATTTTATAGCAAGAAGGTGATAAAAAAGTATGCGGTTTTAATTTTTTTTAACGGCAATTTTCAACCTTCATTTCAGGAATATTCATGATACCACTATTAATGGTTACCATATCCCAGCAAATAGCTACGTAATCTCAAATATCCTGTCAGTCCACATAGATCCTGTACAATTTCCTGATCCAGAAACCTTCAAGCCAGAGCGATTCTTAGACAAAAATGGAAAATTCGTCAAGGATGATCACGTCATTCCATTCTCTCTGGGTAAGAAATATTTTGTAAGATTATTGTGATAGGTAGTTTACAATGGAATGTATCAACATTGAGTACACTAAACGGAAGGCTGTAACAGCTATTAAAGCAGTTTCTGAATCGCTTACAGCATCTTATGCCAAAGAAACCATCACTCTTAGTTTCTGTTGAATGCAGACAGATGCATGACTAGAATTGTTTTATAAATTAACCGTACTGTAAGCCCTGCTAGCACATGAAGGGAATTGTAAACTACAAGACATGGACGATTCAAACAGTTTACATAATGGCTGAATTTATCCAGCTGGTCTTTGATAGTCCATGAGTTCTGAAGATCCTGCGACAGTGTGCGATTTGGCTTCTGGGATTGTAAGAGCTTTCTGGAATCAAGATAGGTTAAAAATGACGCAAAGAGTCTGTTAAAAAGTCCTTAAATTATTAGCTTTAATCTAATGTTAATCTAATGTTAATCTAATGTTGTAATTGTAGGATCTTAAACTGACTCTCTTTATTCCCTAGTCTCTTGTGTTCCTACTAATATTCTGTGTTTCATCTGATGAAAAGGTACATGGCAGCCATCCTATTTCCTGTAGGAAAGTCCACAAACGAACTGTAGCAATGAACACAGCCAATATTTACCACCTTAAGGTGGAATGAGTTGGAACTGCTTTGGGCCACTAACACCAGTCATGCAAAAAATGAAGGTAAAAAAAAGGAGCATAAAACTCACAGTGCAGTACTGTGGAGGCGACAAGGAGGTACTTCAAGAATTTAAACAGTGGCTCAGAATCTAACATTCGGAAAAATGCGTGACCTGATCTCTCGCGTTAACAGTCTCAACCCTAAGGTCATTCCATATTTCAACCGTCCTCTAAGAGAAAATGTTTGACGGCAATCGAGCTTAGCTCCCTGTAGTGTAAGTTTCCAGTTGTGAGCCCATGTGTGCTGAGCCCAAGAGGACACATCGAAAAAAGGAAGGTCAACTTAAAGTAAGTGGTTCAGAATCTTGAAAGTAAGAACTAAAAACATTGTTAATGGAACTACTGTGAAACTCAGAATTGACTGTCAAATGGCTTATTTCCTCCATTTCCGCTCAATTTCACAAAGCAGACAAATATGGAAGGCCACGATGTATCCAATACCTTACAAATACTGGAAGCTGTGATAACTGTCAAATTCAAATCCAGGCAACTGACAACAAGCAAGGATCTAACCAGAGACCTAATATGAACTTTGGAGGGCCTGATGAAGACAGTAGGGGTACTGTTGAAAATTTGTAAGACTGTGTGAGTGTCTTCTTTGTGAAATTGGGCAGATATGGAGGAAATAAGCCGTTTTACAGTTGATAGTAAGAATCAAGTCAAATTTAATTCTGTGCAATTCCAGCAACGTTCAACGCTATCCCAATATACAACCTCCCTTAGTCCTGGGAGACCCTTGGTGAAACGCCGCTGGACAACCGCTCAACCACATCAAATCCTCTTAACCTCTCTACCTGCAACTCATGGTGACAGCATTCCGTGGTACAACTTGTCGATAACATAGCTGTTGTATGCTGCTAACTACCATGCATGCCAAGCACCAACAGCTGGGTGACGAGCGCGGCACACTGTTAAACCATTTGGAACCAGATCGGGCCTGCTAGCCAGTCACGTAACGTGACGCCTTAGATGGGATGTATTGTTCTCGGTATAAATACCGGTGGCTGAACAATAGATCCTGGTGTTCGCGGTTCAGACTGAAAGGTCAGAACCTCTGGAGCCTACAGGATCAGTTAGAAGTTAAATTCTGGATGATGCCTAATATGTGGTACTCTGTGCACAGTCCCCTAGCTATGCAGTAAGGAATGAAACTTGAAGCCTCTCGCCCATTCCCTGAGTGCTTACAACTCTAACTCTAGATCTTATTATGGATCTGTACCACCTGAAAAACTTGAAAACCCCGCTTCCACGTGGAAGATAGAAATAGCAATAAACGCCATCAAGATTGTGACAGTCTACGAGCACGTGACGGACCGCAAGTGGCCGGTGATACCAAGGGCTGACTACCTGTCATCACCCTTTCTTCATTAACATTGGTTTTTATTTCATCTGCATCTCATTTGTCATCTCTTTTTCTCCTCCTTGACAAGTTTCCTACTGGCAATTTGCAGCTCTTTAGCTGTGGTTCGTTTGGCCATAATTGTCTAAGTGTGGGTGGAAATAACCAACACAATGACGTGCCTTTCCTTTCAATCCTTCCTCCCTTCCTTATTTCACTAATGTGCATGGCTTTGCATTATGTACTTGGCTTATAAACTGACCTTTTAAAGGTCGGTTGTCACCAAATTAGCATTGCAGCATCTAGGCCTATCGAATTCTCTCTCGCAGGAAGCAAAGGAATGCACTAAGCAAAACTTTTAAATGCAACAAACAGTCATGTGACTCCGTAATTATTGAGTAAAAATTTGGTACGTTCTCGTGCACCTGGAAACAAGCTATAAAAATTAACGAGACTGATGGCACTAAATGGCGCCACGGAAAAATATAAAGAAAATCCCCCAGCGCCATCTAGTGACACTAGTATCGTTGATCTTTACAGCTTGTTTCCAGGTGCACGAGGGCGTACCAATTTTTTACTCAATAATTAAGGAGTCACGTGGCTTGTTTGCTGCGTTTAAAAGTTTTGCTTTGTGCATTCCTTTGCTTCCTGCGAGAGAGAACTCGATAGGCTTACATGCTGCAATGCTACCATCCGGCAGCCATCCTTTAAGTGATCACTAAATAAAGCACATTTTACGAAGTCATTAACCCCATGTAGCATACGGTTGCCTGCAGGTAACAGCTGACTAAACGTGAAAAAACTAAGTCCCAACTCGCACTGCAAGCTTTGTGAGGGGTCCCCGGGGACCCCGAGCAAAGCGAGCAGCAACAGCCTAGTGGTCAGCGTCCTCGTCTCCAAACCCTGCTAATGCTGGTTCGAATCCCCCGACTGACCCAACTATCATATGGTCCTTAAAAAAAAAGTATCAGAAAATAATTCATGCATTTAAGGGTTAAAACAATTAATCATTAACCAGCTAACGGATTCGTCCTAAAATGTGGGTTTGGTAGTAGTTAAATATGAATGCTTGGACCGGAAATAAATACACCTCCTCCCCCTGCCGTTACCAAAAAAAAAATCCATTTTGTAATGGCATTGCTCCATGGTTGGTGCCGTTTGCAAATTCATTGAAAAAAATTAACGCTAATGTTCAGCACATTTTTTTGTGGTTGCCTTTGCTATAGGTCATGTGTTTGTTGCTACAGTTGATATCCCGTATCAATAAGCCAATTATTATTTTGTAATTTTTTGTTGTTGTAGGAAAGCGATCTTGTCCAGGAGAACCCCTGGCGCAAGTGGAAATCTTCATATACATGACTTACTTGCTTCAGAACTTCATAATCAAGAAACCAGACGATGAAGTCATTACGCTAAATCGAAACCCAAGTCTGTCTTCCAATCCACACCACTTCAGGGGTTGTTTTATACCTCGTGTAGCATGAGTAAAGCTTACCATATTTTGTGCATTCTTAAAAAATTGTGGATGTTGTTTCTGTAAACTTGGGTTCCTTACAGAAACCGTACAAAAACAACGTTCAGAGTTTCTTAAATTCTGCACCGAAATTTCTAACCTTGTACAATTCAAGAACGGGAACTGAAATCATTTTTGCGCTGTAATTAGCACTACCTCATATGTGAACAATATATTCGTAATCATATAATCCAACCAAATCCATACAGATTCTTACGTGGTCTCAGGAAAAACTAAGATTTTTTCTATTACAAGTCATGTAGACATAAATTAGTTGGCACAATCATGTCATTGTGCACCACACTTCACTCATATTGGACTGATTTGTTCACTGAGATAGAATTGTAGAAAGAAAAACAACAACTCGCTCGAAATTTAAATCATTTCATTTAAAAATGTAGCTGATAAAATGTAGCAGAATGTGTATTAAAACGTACTTTCAAATCAGATCGATCTACTTATACAGAGCTAGAACTCATCGAAGCCTGTTTTGTTTAGGGAATAAGTTTGTGGAGTGCCGTACATATCAGACGCGGAATTGTGCGGTTTTAAGTACAATCTAAAGTACGTTTAAAATACTACTCATACATATTGCAACCCAGAGTAGACTAGTTTATATTTAACTACAATTAAGGCTAGCATACAAGCATTAACCATACCATCCATGACAAGATATCTAATGATCCCAATTTTATCATAAGGCATTATCCACAGAAAGATCTGATAATGAGGTTTTCTCTGGTCGTGAGCACTATTCCACAAATGTTTTAATTGTTTTTCCCCTACTACAAGATGGTATATTTTGTTGTATGCTGTGTTACTTGTCATTGTTGCTACTTGTTAATATTTTCATCAATTCTGTACAGAATGCAATAATTTTTTCTTTGTTTTTGTGAAGTCTGGATATAGTGGCCGAAAGGTCTGCTCACGGCCAGAGCATGGCCACGGAATAATTCAAAAACAGTATTGAGAAGATAAAATAACATAAGGGAACAGTAATAACTATAAATAGATTACAATGATTGGTATAGCTTTTGTTGGAGTAGCTCTACGTTGTATACTAAAATATAATTTGTTTTTATTATTGTTATTTTTGGAATGTTTTGAATTATTGTTGACACGTGAAAGCCTTCGTTGGCTTTGCATCACCTGTACTAAATTTTGAAATAAAAAATATTGGACTGGTTCCCTTTTACAATTGGATATTAAAGGTACATTCCTCCCAACGCCATTTTTCTCGATCAACCACATCAAGTACGGCCCCAAAAGTCTAATTACTTACCGTTAGTCAATCCCTTGCTAAAAATCCGTTTCAAAATGTGGCGTCTAGGAGATTTTCTGTTGAATATTGGGAATTATATGTACTGCATCCTGCAATTAAATGATTCTTTCCGTGCTTACAATAATCATCTGTGTGTGTACTAATCTTTAATCGTTTGCTAATAATTACCATGAGATCCAAAATCTAAAAGACTAATGTGGTAAAAATTACAATTATTATAGATCGCCCAAGAAAAATTATAAGATACTAGCCTAAAAATGTATAATGTGTGATGGTTAAAATACGAAAATAATTCCGGTTTGTGACGACATAATATTAAACTTGATGCTGTTTCGTATACTATTCCCAAAGCCAACTGAGATAGTAGCTGCGGTCCTGCGTTCTATCTCAGTTAGCCTTGTATTCTTACGCCGGTGTGATAGTAACATGCGCAGGTGGAGATCTACGCGTGGATGTTATAACGCAGGTCGGATGTGCCTTTAACCATCAAGTTGATGTCACTGGTGGACAGCCATGTTACGTTTTTATTCTTTTTTTTTTCAACTTTATTTATTTTTTCTCAAAACTGAAATGCGGAAGAATTTGACAAGAATGTTTTTATTATTCAAGAGTCAAAGTAAAAGATTTGAAGGTGATCACACACTACCCTTCTAACCATAAATGTCCCTTCAGCCGACATATACATTGTTACAGCTTTCACTTCCTCTAACCGTCAATTTCGGTAACATAAGTTACGAACATTGTTTCGTTCAAAGAGATTTATTGTTTACGAACTAAAAACTGAATTGTAACGAAGGACAAAATAAAGAAACATTAACGTTGCCGTGGATTGCGTAAGAATAAAGGGATGTACGTTAGATGATGGTTACGCAACAATACGAGCATACGCGAGCTAATGGGTTTTTTGTTAATAACCCCCCCCCCCCCCCCAAAAAAAAATGCTACGCGTTCTGCTGTTTTAGTAACAGCGACCTTCGGGGGTTTCTGCATGACTAAATGTGAAAGAAATTTTGAAAAATTAAGGGGAAGTTGCAGGGATAAACAAAACAACTGAAGGGGATGTGCTGACTGAGTGAGCGAAGCGAACAAAATCAGCGATTGTTCGTCAGTGTGTGCAAAAATGGGATTGAAGCATCTTAAACAGACGGTGTAACCTTATGTACGTTCACAGTCCTATGAAAGTTGTGATATCCACCCAAAACCAATACTGGTAGAAAAACCTGCCAAGTTTCCAAAAACGGTCGGCCTTTGACGGTAGTGATATCATTCCACCAGGGAAAGGCCGCCAAGGTTAATCCTATTAGCCAAGTTAATCGCACCGAATAATATTTTGGACGTTAAATGAAAACTTGAAGATTGCTACCGGTAGTAGCAATCTTCTAGTTTTCATTTAACTTTCGAACTATTAGTATGTGCGATTAACTTGGCTAATAGGATTAACCTTGGCGGCCTTTCCCTGGTGGAATGATATCACTACCTTCAAAGGCCGACCGTTTTTGGGAACTGGCGGGTTTTTCTACCAGTTTTGGTTTTGGGTGGATTGTTTCCTTTCCCCAAAATGACCATGATGTTCATAGTTACACTAAGAAGACAACGACAACTTGAAAGACCTTTCGGCTTCAGTAATCAGTATTTATACTGAACGAAGTTTTACCGGTCACTGATTTGTAACCGACAAACAAACCACATATCTTGACAGTGCATCTCACTCAGAGCGTGCCGTTTGCTTGAATCGAGTTATGCCATAGATTAGAAAGTTGACTACATACAACATCCTACTTCTTCCATTCTTACGCGGGGCCTTAGCGGTAGTTGCAGCTACTAATCCCTCAATTAATGCTTTTGCTTTCAAAGGCAGAGCATTATCAGAGACATTAGCAGCCGCAGCTACCGCTAATGCCCCGCGTAAGAATAAAAGAAGTAGGATGCTGTGCGTATAGTTAACTTTCTAATCAATGGTTATGTCCATATTAGGGAAATGACGTCAGCTTCGTTAATTGTCGTACATTTACGGAAAAACGAAGATGCTTCTCGTCTGGACGCGGTTAACTAGCTGAACCGTTACATGTTTGGACCTATTTAGTCCGAAATACCAACGAAATTGCACGTTGGATAACGAAATGCGATGGAGGCTAGCATTGCTACCCAAATAGAGGACAACATCGAAAATCGTAAATATCGAAAACGCCGTAAACATCGAAAACATCGTAAACTTCGAAAGGGCAAGTACACTCAAAAGTTTATGTTAAACATTGCATGTTAATGATTCGTGCATTAAGCTGACGTCGAATCTAGTAAGAATCGTTTTGTGGAAAGAAAACAAAAATTCTCACATCGAATACCACTCTTGCGTTTATGAAATATATAATTTGTGCATTTTATCATTGACTCCTTTCTAGCAAATTTCTCTCGACCTTCGGTCTTGGGAAATTAAATCTGGAAATGAGTTTCGTGCTAAAACACACAAATTATCGATTCATAGAAAGACCTCGGGTATTATGACTGAAAACATTTGTTGCCAAAATTGAATACGAAGCAGCGAAATTATTTCATTAATCGGAATTTACCGTTGCTTGGCTTTACCACAACAATCTTTACAATTTTTTTAATTTCAGTACACGGAAGACTTCTTTAAAAAAAAAAAAAAAAACAGCTAAAAAGTTGGGCTTAACTTCTGACCAGCGTAGACATGCCCTGGACAACTGAACGAAGCAGCAATCAAGGGGAAAAAAAAACACGTCTAACAAAATTTACATGAATTGCAAAAAATAAAAATAAACGATTAGGATCTTAAGTAAAATTTTAATTGGATTTTTCATGTTTTGATCCAAAATGGTTTTAAATTGCCAAACATGAAAATTCAATTTAATTTTTTCTTGAGATTGTCGTAAAAACAGGCATGGTCGACCAGTACCCATTCAAAAGTTGGGGAGTGAACACCACCGGACTCCCTGTGATGTAAAAATTTCATCACATTTTTCTGGTGTAATAAAAAAAACCTTAAGCATTCGTAATTTATTGCATGAACGTGGTTTAGAATAACTATTAAGATTTTTATCCAAATTATTAAAAAATATATATATCAATGGGCTACAGTGATGTGCCTTCTATGAAAAAAATAGGAATGAAGTAATCGTCAAAATGGATGAAACAATTATCATTATAAAAAAAAGTCCTGTGCGTGAATGGCGTAAAGACTGAAAAAAAATATACCTTATAGTTGGAAAGTTATTTCCTGGCATTTCCGAAGATCTGTGTAGAAAGTTGAGGCAGCGCATGTTCAACTGACGGCAAGAAATTGGATGGCTAAACCGTCCAACAATGATTTTTTTTATCATTAGTTTAGCTGTCGGAATTAATGTTAACAGGCACCTGATGTCAATAAGTGTTAGATCTTAAAGGGGCACTATCACCTATTCAAAGTTTGCATAATCTGGCAACATAAAGGCTATCTAGCACCATCTAGCGAAGCGAAGCAAAGCATAACGTCATTTCTTTTAACGAAACAAACAAGACACGAGATCTTAATTATTGAGATAATTTGGTATATCCTCCTGCACCTGGGAGCAAGCTGGAGAGGTTAACATTATCACTGCCGCTAGATGGCGCCACGGTATTTTCGTACGATTTTCAATCGGTGATATTGCCACTTTTTAATTTGGCTAGAGCACGAATTGCATGCACCAATCACATGCATCATGTTTCAGCTCATCCCACTCATTTTCAAGTGTTTGCAAATTGAAGTTATTTAAATCTTGGACTAACAACTCTTTACGAGATGGATGAGTCACTTACGGCTGCTGTAAGCTTGAGTGTGTTTCGACCTTCTGTAGCTGCGATCGCAGCGCCACATCGAAATCCGTCGGTGGCGTGTCACCTTAGACCACCTCACTCGTGTCACGCGAGTGACGAGAGTTAAACGGGAAAACCGGGGAAAACCTTCGGAAATAGTTTCGATCTCCCATGATGGAAGGTCGCGTTGCCGGTCTCCTAAGTATCGAGTGGCTGTGGTAGGTGACTCGTCCATCTCGAAGAGAGTAGTTAGTCCAAGGTTAAATTACCATAATTATAACTAGCCCTTGACTTTAAAAGCATAATGAAGGGTGCAGACTGTATGTTATCTAATCCTTTATCGACGATTTCGAGCAGCTTTACGCGATGCAAACATTTGCTCTCACACGCTCAATGTGGGCAAACTAGAGCCATTTAGTCATTGCGTCGGCGTAGTCCTCCATAGGTAGGTTTTAATGAGTTTTATAAATTTAGAGATCTTAACGTCTAAAAAGGCACGATGTGATATGATGGAACCGCGCTTCAGATTATACTTGTGAAAAAGGATGCAACTTGAACCTAGTGGGGTCTGACTCATTCAGCAATCAGCATGTTCACAACGGCTGTACTGTAGACTAGACGCCCCCCCCCCCCCCCCCCACCCCCCACACGCGGTCTCGGCCCCTACGCAAACCGCTGCGTACCCTGAGTACCTGTAAGCTACGCCACTGGCTTAACCTAATGAGAGCAGTTTAAACTTTGGGCAGGGACGGAGCTGGGGGGGGGGGGGGGGGGGGGGTGAGAAGGGGGACTCTCACTCCCTAACTTTTTGGCCACCTCCTGGCGTTCCCCCCCTCCACACTTAAGATCAAAATCAAGCGTATAAACGAAGAAAATTTTAGTTATTTATTAAGAAAACAACGTTAGTTTCTTTCACAGCGACTGGAAGGACTTGAGGGCACATCATAATTGAAAAAGGATGATTTTACAACTCTCACCGTAACAACTAAACTTAATAGTTTAGTTGTTACGGTGAGAGTTGTAAAATCATCCTTTTTCAGCTGGATTTAAAAATATTAAAAAAAAATGGTGTAGAAAACAGTTACGAACGTTGGGTGCTAGAAACAGAATTGCAATAGTGTTATTTTTACTTTTATTCTTTTTTTTTGGGGGGGGGGACCGCAAAAGTAGAATTTTTCGGTTCGTATTCCCCCTCCCCAGCTGAAATTGCTGCTGCATTGCCGCCTCCCCAGTAAAATTATTTTACGTCGTCCCTGAGTTTGGGGAGAACCAAACCTCACTCTTTTCTGAGATTTTCTTTATATACGGTACGTGTATAGTTGGCAAGGAAAAGGGGAGGGGGTATCACGTAGTTTTATTTCCATTTTGTCCTTTCATCAAAACGACGACTTTGTTGCGATATGCTCGCAAAGTCTATTACGTGCTGCCATCTAATGTTGGATCTTCGAAACTATTCGTGCGAATTTCAAACGGAGTTGTTTCGGTTTCACTTTCGCTTCACGTTAGCGTTAGGCATGGCGCCATCTGTTACGAGAATGCGCAGCGGAGAACGCCACCAGCGCGGCTGTTAGAAACAAATGATCGAGACGACTAGCAACACCACCACTCAACACATCTGGAAATCGATTCGTGTTCCCAAATGAAGTGGTGTAGCTATGTTTTTGATGGCCCCAGTCAAGTGTAACGAGTGCCACTGTGCCCCTTCCCTCCCTCTCCCCCTCCCCCACAACCCAAGAAAAAACTACAGGAACGAAGCTCGCAGCGCACCAGGGTATTCTGCTTAGAAGTGGGCAAATGAAACTGGAATTTGAAATGTGAACAGGAAATTCAGGGGATGCTTAAGCATCTTGGAACTAACCCTATGAAATAATTCATTTTCAACTTTCATTGCCTTTGAATCATGTAAAAAGAAAGATAACGACAGAACTTTTAAACTGCAATAAATGCCATTTTTTTGCACTTTTACCAAATTTATTCTTAACGGTCGGGTCTTAAGGGGAACGCTTGCTCCCCTTTGCTCTCTGAGTGCACCACTGGATAACGCCGCTAAGAATCGTACAGGGT
>JAHWFP010079461.1:18092-32463 GCA_023313725.1 Lithobius niger
TTTATGCCAGGAAAGGTCTTGGAATACATAAAAATCCGGGTACTTCCTGCTCCGCGGACCCCACTGGAAAAGCTCACAGCGATCTCCCAGACCCCATAGCTGGTGTGCATGAGTCAACAAATTTTTACAAATTCTAATAAAAAATATTGGTAAAATTTAAATCGTATTTACGTGATAAATTCCGAAGTTTCGACTGCTTCATTGAGCTTAATCCAGCACTGCTGGGTGAGATTCCTTCTGTGAACTTTCCTGGGAAGAGGTTATTTTTTTTAATAGGATAACTTAGTTAAGGTTCTATAATAACAAATGTTTACTTTTATTCCGTGTGAATTTCTGTGATCTGTTAGCTGGAGGTTTGCGATTTTTCCTAGGGATATCCAACTCTTACAGGTCTTCAAGTGAAAACTTCGTTATGTGTCAAATCTGGAATAAGACAATTCGGAGGGGGCAGGGGCGGGGGTGGACAGAGCGGATCAACGGTTGTCACGACTGTCTCATATGCCAAAAGTCCCAGATTCCCGGAAATGCATTCGGTCCCGGAAATGCACTCGTTCTCATGCCGATTGTGGAATGCAAAAGGTCCTAGGTATTTCCTAGCAAAATTGTCCCTCTCCTTCCCGAGATAAACAACCGTAGCACTTGTAGCAGAGGCATTTTTCTGGCTGAATGATACGCTCTGCACTGGTCGACACAGGCTTCAATACTCTGTCAATACCTGGCCACCAAAAGCACCCTTTCTGGATGCACAGCCATCTATGTAGGCCAAAGTAAACTCTGTAAATCATAGTTCCCATAAATAAAACTTTAAATGAATGAAACAAGAAAACTTACTGGTCCAGCATTTTCAAAAAACAGGGCATAAACCCATTATTTCGCATACCAACATTTTATTTCAGATTCCAAACACAAATAACGGGAAAACTTAGAATTGTATTCATTTAACCAAACCACCTGTTCATCATCACCTGATTTCTACAGCCAGTCTGTCCTCCTGTCCTCCTGTCCGGTGTTTTTCAATTTTTGTAGGAGGTACAGATGTATGACAAGATTTAGATTAGGGGTTTGAATAACATCTCTATAATGTGTGGTGCAGTGGCAACCCGGACCACTGCACTGTGACTGAGGTTGGCGCTAATGACCAAGTTGTCGACGCGCCATTAAGCCTCAATCCCCCCCCCCCCTGCAGCCAGTCACCTACAAGACTATATCAAGTGATGAAATGACACTGGCATCGACACATTTCAACCAATCAAAATGCAGGGATACACTATTTAAAGCATTCACCCACCTCCTTCTCGCATCTTCGACCTGCAGACTTGGATGAGACAGGGAGCTGGCTGTCGGCACATTTTTTTTCGAATTGTTCCGACTTTTTATTTTATTATTTTAGTTTTAGTATGGTACCATACATCATTAAGAAATGTAATGTTAGAACCATGAGCCATCTGTTCAACTGTGTTTTAATATTTTGCTGTTGTTTGACATAATATTTTAACCCATTCACTTGAAAACGGCTCCGATTTAGGAACTGAAACGTCGTGATATTGTCTTTCACCTGCACTTGATGGCTACTATGTTACATATATTTATTTAATACTTGGCCACCACTTCTCATCACAGCCTTCATGATGACGACTCCGTGATGTCCAGGTCTCATCACGTGAAGGATTTCATGTCGGACAGGTGATGGTATAATGACACGTGATCTCCATAACAAACAATGCTTGTGAACCGACTAGTTGATTCTTTCTAAGAACACACGGCTTGAATTCCTGGTCGGAAAAACAGTTTGATGTTTTACTGAAAACCCAATGAAAGACTCGGAAAATCATCGGACTTTTCACATACAAACAAGTCACATCCTTGTCATCAGATGCACATTTAACTGGTTTTCAAGTACTTCAAATGGACTGGTAACAACAGAAGGAACAACCGGTGGAGGAATCCTACAGAGCACATCAGCATCTACAGTATACATATTTCGCTTGCGCTGAATCATGCATACTGTGATTTTCTGCTGGATGAACATGCTGATGCAGCAGCGAACGGGGACCTTTCTGGTCCTCACCATAGGGATCTGTGACTTGTTCCCTCAGACGCCTTTCCAGCCCTTCATCTAAAAGTTGTTTGCAATAATGTCCTCTATAATGTATGTCCCATTACTTTTTTCATATCTCCTAAGGTTTTCGAGAAATACGGCCATTTGGTCCTATTTAATACCCATAGATGTCTCAATTTGCCAACTTACAACTTTCAACCACTGTTGCGTCGTTTCTAATTCAGTTGGTTAACTACTATTAGGTTCATTCAAAAGGTCGGAATTCTTCTTTGCATCAGGTATAATTAAAAGGGTCTAACATTGTTAGATACCGAACTACGCCTGTTTTACTAGGGGCAGGTATCGCAGTACCGTTCGATTTTTCGCTCATTTTCGAATTTCGACTGCTATTCTGACGTTTATAATGTTGGTGGATGACTCCAGTTAGGTTCATTCAAAAGGCGGAACGTCTTTCTTTGCATCAAGGGTAAATAAAAGAGTTAGGAACCGAGCTACGCCCTTTTTACTAGGGGCTGGTATCACAGTCACTGTTCGATTTTTCGCTCATTTTTAACTCTCAACTGCTATTCCAACGTTTCTAATTTAGGTGGATGACTCCAATTAGCTTTACACCCTTCTTTGGAACAAGGGTAAGTAAAATGGTTTATCTGTGGTAGGGACCAAGCTACGCCCTATCAGCTAGGGACCGAAAATCACAGTCACCGTTCGATTTTTCGCTCAGTCTCAACTTTAAACTGCTATTCCGATGTTTGTAATTTAAGTGGGTGACTCCAATAGGTTCATTCGAAAGGTAGGAATGTCTTTAATGAATCTAATTGGAGTCATCCACCTAAATTAGAAACGTCGGAAAATCAGCTGAAAATTGAAAATGAGCAAAAAATCGAACAGTGACTGTGATACCAGCCCTTAGTAAACGGGCATAGCTCGGTATCTAACAATGGTAGACCCTTTTATTATACTTAATGCAAAGAAGACACTCCCACCTTTCGAATGAACCTAATTGTAGTTAACCAACTGAATTAGAAACGACACAACAGTTGTTGAAAGTTGTAAGTTGGCAAATTGAGACATCTATGGCATTAAAAAGGGTCCAAATGGCCGTATTTCTCGACAACCGTAGGAGATATGAAATAAGTAATGGGACATACATTATAGAGGATATTATTGCCAACAACTTTTATCTCAACTCTTTTTCTGTACCACTAACGGTGCTTGGATAATAGGTCAAATAATGCAACAATTGAACTTAGATAGGGCGCCATTTTGTCCGTCATCTTTAATGCCAAGGTTTTCAGCTTGCCACAATACAGAATCCTTAAGTGAGTTTCATTTTGAGTAAGTTCCAGCAATAAAAAACTTTACACCCCTCCATTCAAGGTTCACTCAACTTTTCCTCTGGACTATAATGTTCACCTTAAATACCTTCATTATTAACACTTTGTAAAAAATGGAACATTAAAGAAACCAGATGAGATGAAGTCCTTACATGATTCCTGGTTCCAAACACTTTCTATTTGGTATATTTTTTAAGTTAATCGGAGCAAAATATGCATTTTACAAATTTCGTGAATAAATCCAAGCTGGCGGCCAATACGGCGGCTTTCCCATGTTTAGATTTCTCTAGACTATTGATATGTTGTTCGGGATATTATTCCAGGTCTAAATAGTCTTACTATATTTCTTTTACAATTAGTTTGTTGTATTCACCTAAAATGACTGGACTAAATGTACATTTATCAGTACATTTTTTTTTTACCTATCTGCATCAGACGTCTGGGCAGTATATTATATGAGGGGTTTGCTTCATAATAAAAAGGTATTTAGAAATGGTGGGAGGGATGGGGGTGGGGGTGATAAAAAAAAAATGCCGGAATTAAAATCATGCTTATGTTGTACTTAACCCTTTGAGAGCTGAGTTTCTTTTATATCTCCAAAAAAGTAGGGGTAACCTGGACGGGGCTCGAACTAGAAACCTGAAGGAGCTCTAAAACGTGAGGCAGACGCCTCTACCAACTCGGCCACGGCCGTCTCTTGAGTCGGGTTGTTAAGGGAACCTAGTATTGTTGTCATGCCTGCATTGTTGCCCATCTCGCGCGTAGTAAGGACTCTGTTTTTAATACTTCAACCTGTGCTTGTGTTTGGCCCGAGATTTTCTCGGGTTTAGCACTGAAAGGGTTAAGATACATGAAAATGTATTGTGCAATATATTTAGTCTTCGTTCTACCTATCTGCACCGGACTTGGACCGGGTCATTTTTTTTGACCCGTAAAAAGGTTGTCACGGAAATAGGTTGACCCGGGACCCGGTAACCCGGACTACACTAGTGACCCGGCTGGACCCGGTGACCCAGCCAACATGGCTTAACTCAGTGATCTTGGGTAGGAAGGGAAATAACTGAATATAAGGTCTAAGAAATATTTGCTCTGCAACCCCCCTCCCCCCCCCCACCCAGCCCTGTCAGCAATTAGCGCCCCTTTGAAACGCCAATTTAGCGAATCTTTAAACTACAACAATGCTTTACTTGTTCACTTTAATCAATCAAATACGAATTTGGGGCCTTCCCCCCACCCCCGATATGTTGTGGTTTAAAGTAAATGCCAAGCCTTACTGCTGTGCTGGATTGCTAAGCCCGTTTTCATCAACTGTCACAAATTAACTTTGTAACGTACTTTCTGTTCTTCATTACAAAGCTTGGAAATCTATATATATAATTACACAGCTTCCGCAACTCAGCCATCGGCAGCAGCCATCTGCATCTGCAGCAGCAGCAGCTGCATACGATACGATGCCATCTCCGCCATCCACCGACGGAACGGCAAATTATAAGAGTAGCAGCCAAGCCCCGCTGAGATAGTAGCTGCGCCCGGAACGCAACGGCCAGCAGCGCGAACACACGATGCCATCTACCGACCGAATGGCAAATTAAATGGGGGGGGGGGGGGCGACAGGGGGGGGGGGGGGAGCGAGTATGGGCGGAGTGAGCGAGCGAAGCGCGCGACTCCGCTAGTAAATAATAATATTTTTAAGCTTAAAGAAACGAATTTAGCAATGAATTTTAAGGCTGGCTCTGGTTAGGTAAAAATTGTAACTTTGTTAACTATTATTGTTATATTTATTACTTATTGGATGGATATGCCAAGGAACGGAAAAAATATTTTCCACAGAAACACTGGTAATCACGTTCGGAACTAAAATAACACAGAAAAAAATTCAATTAATTTTAGTGTGTGGCTTAGTTAGGGGTCAGAGGGTCTCCAACTCAGTTCAGCTCACCAGGTCAGGCTAGGTTGCCAGGCCTAATCCGAAATTCCGGGTCACCGGGTCTAACCCGAAATTTCGGGTCAGGTGCTCAGACCCGGCGAACCGGTGACCCGGCCTAAGACTTGACCCGATCCAACTCTGATCTACACCAGACAATAAAACTTGAAAAGTTACAGTTCGTGGGAATATGTTTTACGATCGAATTCTTTTACATTGGAATGGGGGGGGGGGGGTGATAGAAGGGGCTCTAATGCCGTCGAAATCATATTATCTACATATTTATTTCTCTTAGTGAAGTCGTGTGGATGCAGCGGGGGGGGGGAGGGGATGCAGGAGGTTTTGGAGTGCCTACTGCCATCTAGCACCGTTCTTGGCTGTTTGTTTGTGTCGGTTTCGTTTTCCGATGCGGACTCTCAGTCATGCGGTTTCGAGTGTCATCTAGGAGCATTGTTGGTTTGTTTCCTTATCATTTTCCGGTTGAGCGGGCAGGCACGGGCTTGAGCTAGACCAGCGTATGTTACGGCCATCTAGCGGCGTTGTTGGTTGTTTGTTTTCGATTTGTGTGTGTTTGGGTGAGTGTTCGCGGAGGGAGGGGAGTTTGTTGGAAGTGTTTGTTTGGGTTGTGATAGCCGTGTTTCTGTTTGTGATAGCTAGCGATCAGATGCTGTGTGCGGGTGCAGCTTGCATTACTTAGGACGGCGACCTTGTTGAGTCGGTTCAGCGTAGGTACACAAAGTCGCTGACCGGCCTTTGTAGGTATACTCTTACCTTGAACACCTTAAGATCTTAAAGCTTGACAGCGTCGAGAATTCTGTCATCTCAAGGCTGACTTAATTCTTGTCTTGAAAATTTTGCCGTAAAAAAATACGTTGGTTCTCAGGAGACTGCGGGTCATTTCGTATGGATCACCCCTCTGTGATTTCAATTAGTTTTATCGATAATTTCACTTTAAGTTGGTAGATTTGAACGTTCCAATACACGTTTCAGTCGTTATTTCGAGATTTTAAGTGTTGCTACTCCCAGGTACAAAACAGCCTCAAAACATTGGTGTTAAGAGCTCATAGATTTGTATGTAAATCACTCACTTGCAATAATTTCAAAGGATTTAAGTGGGTCTCCATCAAAAACAGATAAAATCATTTTGCAATTAATAGTGCAGTTTGAGATTATATCTGGAGAAGGGGATGGAAGTTTCGTTTAGGTGGGGGAAGGGCATTGCACCTACATAGTTGATCCTCCCTCATCTACCTCCCTCTCCTCGCTCACTTCGTCCCTCCTTCCCCCTCCTTCCTTATTTTTTTCGTACCCTCCCCTCCTTCCACCTTCCTTTCTCCTTCCTCTTCCTCCTTTTTCATTTTTGTACCGATTCCTGGACAATTTTTTATTCTCAACTACGAAACAATTTTTTTGTTGAATGATAATTCGGTTACATGTTTGAGAATTGTTGATCCACAGAATTGTTGCATTCTGTGTTTTTTTGTACAATGCATGATTCAATGTGAAAGGGTTAAAGGGTTAAAGGGTTTAACGAGCGTTAACCACTCCTGGTCATCTGCCCGAAGCCCTAAGGCCCTATGTCTGCAACAGCCAGATTCCCAGGTGGTCACCCACCCAAGTATCAATTCAGCCCAATGCTGCTTAACTTCGGGGATCTGACGAGAACCGGTGTTTCCAGCACTGCAAGGCCGCAGACCTCAATGTGAAACTCATGCTATTACAATTAACGCACCCAAAAATGATTTCAACCAATTGTTTTTTAACAACTCGTTCCTAACAATTGGTTCCTAACAATTTCCGAATGGTTTTCCCTTAATTTCTGGCTCAAAATGTACCCAATTTTCTGTTTGTTAAAAGACTCAAAGTTACAGTTGATCATCATACAAAGTTTGGTTCAGTAGTTTTGGCGAGGTGTTACCAAAGACTTCAATAATAAAATTAAAAGTCTGTTGGTCTTGTCATTTTGGAAGAGGAAATTGCCCGAGTATCGAATTATTTTTTTCTTTTCGTACCCTTTTCTTTGTGGTTTTAAATTGCCTGTTAATTCAAGGTACACAACATAGCGAATAGCGAGTACTGTACTTTATTCACTGATGAGGCAGTGGTAAAGGATTACATAATAATTGCAACAATTGTGAGGAACCATACTTGCAAGGGAAGAGATGGTGGAAATGCTGTAACATTTATTTATTTAAAAAAAAAATCACCACATGAATGTACTGACACCAACCATTATGGCCATTGCCTTGTAATATTTATGATAACAACATTAATTTGTGGCACTTAGGTCCTGCTACCAAACTATTTGTGGACTCGCTACCAGAGGTTTTGTTCTACATTGATTTCTAATTGTTGAACAAGTTTCTTAGTCTTCATATAAGAAAGTATTAATTTTGTAACCCAAACTGATGAGTAAAGTAATTTTTATACCGATACCTCTGCTTGGCGAGTCTCACAGAAGTGGTAATGTGTGACCTTTACAGTAAGTTGCAGTGAACAACAAGGTATAAAAAAAAAGGTAAGTAAGAAAGTAATGTGGTTGTGCGGTAGGTCTACGATGGTGCCGGTAATAATGTTTCTTTTGGGAAACTTAACAAAACCTGAAGTACACATGGGACTCAAAACACGTGAACGATTAATAGGAAAATTTTACCAATTAGAAGATAGACGTCTTGCCGCTGAAGTAGTGTTTTTGTTGTGTGAACTAGCTACGGAATACTGAAATCACTAAGGCACGTGTGTCTAAGTGAGGGTTATTTCTTACATGCTGCACAGATCTACTCATTGCTATGTACTGCAAACCCACTTGGTGCCACTGTAGAAGACTTACAGCGACTGTCTATGCTCGTAAGTTAACAGATACATATTCGTTAGATCCCTATGCAGCAACAACTCTGTAATTGAAACAGAACACTTGAATTTTTCTGTTAAAAACTAATTAATAGTCAATGAGCAAGCATCTAAACAATACCAAGTAATACACAACAACTCTGTAAACTAAGTTATACTAAAATGTCACACAACTTCACCAGCAAAAGTTGAAAAACAGAAAAAAAAAACTGGGTGACACCGCTGAACACTGACTTGAAACACTAAAGTGCTTGGCTTTTACCTGCAAAGCTCTATATTCTATAGAATTGTATACATGACATTACATTAAAATGGGAATGATATTTTCCAACCATCAAATATTGTTGTGTCTACAGACCATAAAATTATGCTTCTTGATGCTAACATTAATGCAGAATGGTGGCTTGAATTGGCAATGTACAAGCGTTATCACGAAATGGAATTGTAGACATTCCCTACATATGTGGGTAACATTTGTTGGCGAGTCGAAAACCGCAATTGTTGTTGCACCAATTATTTCGCTTATGATCAGGTGTTTCAGTGCTATGAAACTTTTCCACAGGTGGGCAGTAATAGGACTGTCCGTGCTTAGAATGTTCAATTTATTTTGGAATGGTAGTAGGCGTACACACTAAACGAACCGTTTTCTGCCTCAACAGTGGCGTTTTTCTCCCCGATGTATTAAATCTTACCCTGTGTATTTTTTCAAACATCTATACAGCGTCGGGCCACGGGTCCTTCCAAGCTTTGTGCTCACTGACGGTGTTTGGAGTGTTCACTGTCAAGCTGTGTTATATAAACGATGTTTTAATTTTTTGGTATTAAAAGTTTCTCCTTACTATATAACGTAGATGGTCCATTTACATCGTATGCTACACAGTCTACATCTGCATGAAAATCAAAATCACCTTTTTGACCAGCAAAACTACATTCTGACATTACTATACTGTATGGAAAGCTAACTTAACCATAATATTAAAAAAAAAAGAGCTACCAGTTAACATTTAACTCATGGAAGAAACTTACTGTTCTGCAGAATAAAACTGAGACGAATAAAGTAAAAAAAAGTCGATCTAAAATAAACACCATTTTTTTCTAATTTGGAATAATCTAGAGTACCTATTGTCGGTCAAACTACGGTTGTACAAAAAGTAGACAAAATCAATTAACACAATGAATACATTACAAGTATGCATTACACAAGCTGAACTAAAGAAAACAATAAAACAAATGATCTTCATGTAATGAAAATCTGCTGAGAAATAAGGAAAGACGTGATGATGTCCTTATTCTTCCAGAAGACGGTCTCAAAACCGCCATGTTGAAATCTAGAGCGTGAAGCTTAGTGTCTTCCCTTCTTATTTTTACCTGAAAGTAATAATGATGCATTAAATAATTGGAAAATCAAATATGATCCATCATTCAATACACATGTATCTTGTTGGGGTGAAGCCATAATAAAAATAATAATAATAAAAATCTTACTCAACTTACTGTGTGGTATCTTCAGAGGTGGCAACATTTAAAATTTGATTATAGTGTGGTGAAAGATGTTGGTAAAGTAACTGCTGCTGCTGCAGACCAGGAGTGCGTGAAAAGATAGGAGATTGCAAATGCTATTGCAGGCCCCCTGCTGGAAGTTATTCCTATGGTTTTGATTAATGAAGGCTGTTTTTATATGGCGAGTCTTACGGATTGGAGTTTTTCTCTACAAAGAATGGTAGGCGTTGCCAGTGTTGATTATGGCCATCTACTATGTAGTGCATGGCTACTTCGTTGGTAATGTCAAATTGTGAAGGCTGTTTTTTTGGAGACGAAAATAAAGAATCTGAGATTTTTAGCTTTGCCAATCTAATACGTTTGGGGTAGTGTATCCAGAGAATACATCGTCAGCAATTCATCGCATGGATAATTCATCGGGGTCAATTGATCGTAGAACAATACATCGTATCTGCAAATACATCGCACGGATAATTCATCACGTGTTTAATTCATATCACTGACAATTCATCGCACGTTTTAATTAATATTATTCAACCAAACTAATCTTTATTCCATAAATGTAAAACATCAAACTTTCTAACTTAAGAAAGGCTGGTCCATTTTAAGACAAAATACAGAAACAAACTAAATAGTTGCCTTTCACTGCGTGTTGCAGTACATAGGGGTGGAGGAGCTTGGTGCAGCTAAGTAAATGGTTGGGGGGGGGGGTGGCTCCGCTGTACTGTAGCATCTGAATGCAATGTCTTGACAACGTTCATTACTAATTTTGCTTGGTTAGCTGCAACATCAGGTACTTGGTTATGGTTGTCAGTGAGCACTACTTCGTCATGTACTGTATGACACCTGCCACGACATTTTGTTTTAGTTATAGTTCACACATCACCATATTATTTTCCCACTTGTACTTATACGCTCTCGGTTATAAACGAAGCCATGCTCGTTTAAAAGTGGCTTTCCCTTCTCACTTTTGAATGTGGTGATCGCCATTGTGCTGTTTTGGTGGAGAGAAATGAAGGGGTAGCGAGTGCAACATGGGCGACACGATACTTTCATTATATTCTGTTATATCCGGTTTAATCAATCATAGAAAAGAAAATCCTTAATGTTGTCTGCTGGTCCGAACCAGCAACCCTCGCATATCACTTGAATGTTGAATTTCTAGCATGAAACCAACTGTTGAGCTACCGCGACAAACTTATGCTGCGATGAATTGACATGCTCCGAATTAAACACGCGATGAATTGTCCATGCGATGTATTTGTACATGTGATGTATTGTTCAACGATCAATTGACCGCGATGAATTTTCCGTGTGATGAATTGTTGGCTATGTAATGACACGGAACATACGTTTGGCATTGTTGGCAGGGTATTTTTTGTAACACTATTTTTGATAGACAGGGGTTCAGAATTGGCTGGGAAACAACTCTTCTGTAGATGTGTTACTGGCAATGTGCAACTATTTTATACTTTGCACAATAAAATTCCATTCCACAAAACTCACCATAAAAACAGCCTTTATTCAATCTAAACAAAATGAATAATTCCCAGCAAGGGTCCTACAATAACATTCGAAATCTCTTACCTCTTTATGCACTTTTGGATCTGGAGCAATCATCCACTACCGGTCTGGAGCAGTATCAGTAACTTCATCCTCATATTTCACTACATCACTACATTTTTATACGTTGTCACCTCTGAAGATGCCACGCAAAAAAGATGATGAAATATTAGGCATTTAAATGTTTTGCTATCCAAGTTGCGGCGGTTTCTTTCAATTATTTTTATGATCTATTTTTATGAGCTCTGATCACAAATTAAAGACACTATATCAACTGTTTCTTTGGAGTTTTCAGATATTAGCCTATGTTTATTGAGTCGGAAAAATTCAAATGTGGAATAATCAGTAAAAAACCAGGAAGAGTTTGAAAGGTGCTAGAGGAAGCAAGGTTTTTGGGAAGACTATCAGAAGCTATTAGAAGCTGGGGAATTACCTTCCTGCAAGGCAAGGAGGGCAACTTTGATGATTCAAATATTGTAAAACAGGATCAAACTGGGGAAGGTCACACAACAGCAGTGGAGGGAATACAATTATTGCAAAGGATTGGTACTACTGTTCTGCATTCTAAAATAACTTCAGAACTTGCCCAGTTTTTGCAATGCTGGAAAAATCTCATCAAGAAATGCGGGAAAGGGTCCCCAAAGAGGTACTTAACATCATGAATTAGTGGCAACTTTTATTTTAATGACTCATTATTAATTTTTTATGGAAATGCACTTAAATTAAACCTTTACTATGTTTAACCTCTTATGTCAACTAAAGGAGATTACTAAACTACCACAACAATAGGTACTTTTTAAAATCTGTACTTATTAAATTTAAATTACATAAATTTTAAGCGAACATATTTTCTTTCCGAATTGTGCCGTAAAATAAAATTGATACTTTTCAAGTATTGTAATAACTAATTCATGCAAAACATACCAATAGCTTTAGTAAAACATGTTGTTACATATCTTTAAAAAAAGTGAACTTTAGATCACAGAATAACACACACATCAATCCAACAGAGCCAGAATGGATGCATACTAGTAAATGGCCAATACTGCAATGCAGTCATGCAATCTCAATGCTTCATGTCACTTTTATCAGAGATTAGTTATTTACTAATTAAATTCAAAATTTGTGGAACTGAAGCTATGGAGGTTAATAAAAGTAATAGCTTATTTCATCAGTATTTAAAATCTATGTTTTTAATCAATCATGTACTTACTTTTTTATTAAACGACAAGAAAGTAATTAGATTGTGCTTTAAAAAAATGCAGCTGTATAAATCTTGAATGTAGACATATTTGCTTTAAATTTACGTAAGGGTAAATTAAAACAGTACCTTGTTTAACGGAAGATTAGCAGCAAAATCGACCATGTGAGCTGGTCTTTTATTTTTATTTTATTCAAATGTAACAAATGCGTATTAAAAAATAAACTTTCCAAGTTAAAATACAATTTTTTTTTAATTAACCTATGTAGATAAAATTAAGTGTTATGTAATTCAGTATTGTTTGTGCTTTATTTTATGTAACTTTACGCTAAATGCAACAGGTTTCGGCTGGTTAGTAACAGGGCTTAACCATACGTGACAATGAAAACAATTATTGCATGTAGTAAATTTTTCACTTAGTAAATAAAAACGACACCACACGGCAGAAATTTTGACATGCAGGCCTTAACTTTATTGCCCTACGGCCATGCAAAGTTAGTTGTTTGGCTTACAGGCGCGTTCGGGTGCCTTAAATTATCGGCGGGTCAAAATATTTTATCTTAATCTTGGTACACCCGCTAAAAATCATATTTCCACCAAATTTTGATCGCTTTTGACATTCCAGTATACCATTTTAACCGGCTCGAAATAACGACATAAATAACGTATTAGCAGAATATTATACTTTTTTAAGCTGACTGTATACTCTTTCAGCTTTGAACTAGGTACATGTCAAAGAAATGTGGGCAGTTAAATTAATAAAAAATAAAATAAAATGCCATGCCTGTTTGCCTGGTGCTTCAATTTGCAACCTCACTCATAAACCAAACAATTTTTTTTTGGCATGGCCTAACTTATCTTCATGCATCTGACTTGTAGTTAAGATAAGCCATACTAACTGATTACAATATTCCACAATTCACTAAATACAAGTTGTAGAAATATTACAGGTGTCTAAAGCAGCATATTATGTTAATCATGACAATTTTATTATTGCTAATCCACAATGCATACCCAACTTTAAACCAAAATCAACATCCAAACTATAGTATGGATGTGCATACTATAGTTCCTAATGTGCATACTCACAACAGAGGGCTCAACACAATAACAAAGTATACGGTACTGTTTTAGTATATAGATATTCAAATAACTTTGCTTCAAGAAATACTACTGTTTGCTGTTAAACATCCATGTTGTGCTACCATCATGATGTATCACTCATTCTACAGGTGTTATGAATTGCTAAAAGTAGTGCACATACGAGTTACAATTACAGTTGATTTCAATTTGATTAAGTTTCACAAAAACTTACACACAGCTGACGTACTGTGCTGCGCAACATTCATTTTCCAATACTGAGCACATAAAAGACTGCATGCATCTACAAAAGCACATAGACTGCTACATCAAGTAGGCAATGTTTGTAATAACCCATTGCAAAACATCAATTAAAGATAACCGAAATAAGCACACCACAAATACTATTATGCTAGATCAGTCATATGTTTACGTTAACAGTGATTTATCCCTGCATAGTGTGAGATCATCTGATGTTACAAAATGTACTTTAGTACTGGCTAGTGTTGGGCAGTACCAGAAATCTTACAGATGGTGCCGTTACCAAGATTAGTACCCCAGTACTCGAGGCGGTATCTGGTATTATAGTGCTGTGGTGTCAACAGCCGATTTTTAAATAATAACAAATTTCATTGAAAAGTTTGTTTTGTTGATATAGTTTTAATGGAAAAAATTATTGATGTCTCCCCCTCCCATGAATTAGGCTTATTGCACATATATGATAAAAAAAATATCTTCGTAAAATTTGTAGTTAACATCGTATCCAAGTAGAAATGCAAATATAAACAAACGCTGCTTGCAGCATGAAAGTTCTGAAAATTTGGCTCCACTTTTGTGCATTTAGAATTCCGATTTTACCG